>JAQIVE010000648.1:0-33799 GCA_034698285.1 Sminthurinus bimaculatus
AGTGCGAAGACAAGAAAGTTGCCAAGGCCAAAGCCAAGGCCAAAAAGAAGATTGCAAAGGCTAAGGCAAAGGCTGAAAAGAAAGCAGCCAAGGGAGGCGGCGGTGGGGGTGGATGGGGTAAAATTTTACGAAAAAAATTGATTATAAATTAAATTACTACAATAGTGTAAGTACATATGTGCCTATACTGAACGATTATATTTTTTTGTTAACAGGATGGGGACCTCCCCCTGGATGGGGATGGAATGGCGGCGGTGGAGGTACATACATAATACGAGCTTTAAACTAAATAGAGAAATTAAATTGTTTCAAATGATTTGTTATCTCTTTCATTATACCAAGACAAAAACACTGTAAGTATGCACTTTTTTAATTCTAGGTGGCGGCGGTCATGGAGGCGGAGGCGGTGGAAAAGGTTAGTAAGAATCTCATTTAAGTAAGAATCTCCAGAGAAACGAATCAACTAAGATTGTCGATTTTTGAAATGTAAAAAAGAAATATTTTTGTACATCATTCTTTTTCACTGTGTCATTTAGGTGGTTCTGGAGGAGGTTGGAGTTCAGGTGGTGGGGGAAGTGGTGGTGGAGGTTGGGGAGGAGGTAATTTTTTAATATTTGTTAAACTATTTGCAACATTTTTTACCGATACCTCCCAAAATGACGAACGTAATAAAACATGAAATGTTACATTATTTTATTTATTGATTCCCTTTAGGCGGCGGTGGTTGGGGTGGCTCTGGAGGAGGCGGAAAAGGTGAGCAACTCTTTCCAATGTCTAAAATTTGACTTAAGTCTAAAATTTGGCTTTTAAATCCACTTAAATTTAACTGATTTTTTCAATATTTTTTTAATCAAAAGGCGGCGGTGGTGGTGGTGGTGGCTGGAGATCCCTTCCCGTGGACGACTCTCCCCCTCCTTCTGCTGGAAGTGCTCGAAATTCTAACCAAGCGACCCAAAATTCAAACCTACTCGATCTAAACTCGGATTTGAACGATGAGTTCAAGGACGAAGTTTGGCCAAATTCACCCCCGAGAACTGCGAGACTTGACTTGGACAATGACAACATGAAAATTATCAACCACCGATCCACTCCACAGTCGGATTTAAACAATAATGATAACAATAATCATAATGATGGTCTTCAAATGATTATCCCAGGACCTGAAGTCAATGGGCTTAGGATATTTACTACTCAACAACAACAACAACAACAAAGTGGAGATGATGACTTGTCATCTCATCCTTTATCTTCATTCTCATCGTCATCATCATCACATCCCAATCTCCCCATTCCCATTGTGAGTCAGACTTCATCCAATTCCAATTCTCAAACTCTGGCTGATTTGATCTCACGAGCCTCGGCAAATCCTGATTTGACGGGCTTAAATTATCCTTATCCTCCATTCTTCAACAGTCATAATAATAATCCCAATAACAACCCGCATTCCTTTTTAAATAGTGCCAGCACTGCACGGAATGACGAAATGTCCCAAACTCTTTTCCTCCGACTCCTTTGCTCTAGTTTTCCCTCAATGTGTATGTACATACGCAGATAATCATAAAATATATACATAGATACACATATATTATGTAGTTTTTGCTATGGTTACCAATTATTTATACTCTGGGAATTAAAATCTTGTCAATTTTCATGAAAATATGATGAAATTTGACAAGATTTGTTTCCAACTATCATTATTTGCTTTGATTTTATCACGCTATATTATTTATTATTGTTTTACTATCAATTATAAGAACTACTGTATACGGTTGCACTGTTTCATTGCTTATGATCTTTTTTCATGGTGAAGGCAAAGCACGAGGATTTTCGGGATACTTAAAATAAAATGTCCCATATTGACTAAGCATAAATATTACTAAAAATATATGCATGTGCTTTTATAGCATATTATACCTACTAGTTTTATGAAATTATCAAATACTACACTAAAAAAATGAGCAATAATAATTTTGTTTTTGTATTAAAACTTGAAAATTATAGATAAAATAAAAGTCTGAAGTTTTTTGAATTTAAATATGAAAGAAATCATTTATTTTTTCCAGTTAAATATGATAATGTGTATAAATCTAAATTGTAATTACGATATTTAAACGGATAAACCTTTTAGTGTTCATAAAGAACGGGTTTCAAGATGCTTAGAACATTAATTCTCGTTAATCTAATATCAACATTCGACAGCAACTGATATAAAATATATATTATATATGTACATTTAATAGCACGAAAAAAGAGTAAAATATATATTATCTAGTGTGAGTATGTCGTATAATACAGAATCTTGCCTACAATCAATCAGCGTGTTTGTGATTAGCATTTACCAGACACTAATCAGGTTAAATTTAACATAAACTGTTCATAGTTTTTGAATCGCAGGCAAGATATTTTGGCGAGAAACAGGAAAAACTGCTACTTATTTATTTTTTAAACGACTAACGACTATTCAAGGACCAGAGTGGCTAGACCTAAGCAGTATGTAAAAGCAGAATTTTTAAAAAACGCATATACGTAAAACAAGTATTTATTGCTGCATATTACGCAGTTAGGTTTTCAGAGTAACGCTTATTGGGAACGAGACTTAACTTACGAAAAAAAAAATAACGAAAACGTACTCTTGTCACTCTGAACCTAAACTATTCTGTAAACGTCATATCTCGAGATTGACATAAAGATGTTGTAAAAAAGCAAAAAAAAACAACGTAAAAGATAAGAAAAAATATTACGATACCAAAAAAAGTAAGCAAGAAAAGTAGGAGAGTTCGATTCACAGTAATGGTTTACAATCAATTACTTCACGGTTGTTTTCTTCTAAGGGCAGGACAACATGATGCACATTGAGTTGGTGGATTCTAAGACTCCCAGATCTCAGGAAAGTCTAAAAAAATGGATAATCACATGCATACTATATTATGAATTATGAATTACAAATAAACTCAAAATATTTTAGAAACACAGAAAAGAAAACTATAATTTTAATGTTGAAACACAGCTAATTTTACCTTGTTGCACATGGCACAAACGAAAGGCTGACGAGTTTCTTGATGGCAACGTAAATGGGAGCTGAGGGAATTCTTTCTTCGAAATGTTTGACTATATACACACAAAATAAACCATAAATAAAATATACAATGATTGTTCAAGTTAATTACATCACACCTCTGCACGTTAGGCTTTAGTCTAAAGTAAACACAACGACCTTCATAGCCCAACATTTTTACTTATATATTACCAAAAATTAATAGTTGATTTTTGGCTGAATTTCATTTTTGTATAATGGCGTATATTTTTTTCATTTTTCATAATTTTTATAAACAAACTAAAGTATAACGAGTATTTTAAAATGAAAACTATAACAAACCTGCACAGATGACAGCCATAGGGTTTGAGTCCCGTATGAGATTCTAAATGCAACATAAGGAGAGTCTCGGTATGATACGATCTCTCACATTCTGTACCTGTATTTAAAGTATAAAAAATAAAGAGTAGGTAAGTAAGTATTAGTCCATACTTTTTAATGAAAAAATGATGCAGAGTTACATTTAAAATGAATTGAAAAACAACATAATACGATATGTGATATGTATGTTTTGTTACAGTTAAATTTACACTTACATTTAAATGGTTTGACAGGATTGTGTCGTTTGATATGTTCGTTTAAAAGAGTTTCTTGCCAAAAATCCTTGTCACATATGGAACACTTAAAGTACTTCCAAGTGTCTGATGGTTCAGAATAACTACTACTATTATTAGTACCGTTTTTAATAGCTATACTATTAGTAACGTATGTCCTTTGTACACGATTTGTGGATGTCGACGAGGAAATGATATTGGGCAAACGGGTAGTAAACGTGTTAGTATTACTCTTGTAAGTCTGGCTCTGTAGTCTTGTGGTCGAAGCTGGTCTTCCACGTAGTGGAATATTAGATTGGGGTAACGACGACGACGATGACGATACAGATGGTGAGGATGATAGCATTGATGCTAGCGAAATTTTATTTATAGAAGAATCCGAGTCAATTGATGAAGACGAAGTAAAGGGGGAAGAAATCGTTTCCAATTTTATTTTTTTATCAATTGGCATTACTCTTCTGGTGGAGAGTGTCGCAACAGGTGATGTTTGTTTTGTTGTTGTTGTTGCCGTGGTAGTTGTTTGCAATGATTTGACAGCTTTGATTATAGGCATTGCCGGAACTTGAACTTGAGGCTTTTGAACTGTTTTTGACGGTGATGGCGATGAGTTGACGGTGGTCACACTAGCTTTTTTATGGGGAGCACCTGATGAATTTTGAGTAGGGAGTTTAGTCATAATAGTAGTAGTAGTGTCAGTAGCATTGTTGGTAGAAGTTTTTGTTGGTGTGGTTACAGCAGTAGGCTTTGTAGCAGGTTGGAGATTAGAAGTAGTGGGTTTACATTGTTGAGTTGACACAGATTGACCTGGAGTTTGTGACGGCGGTGGCAACTGTTTGAGGGTATGAGGGCGAGGTTTTACGATCACTCTGGTCAATTTCTTTCTCGATGACAACGGAAATGGTGTGAGAGGAAGCTGTACTGCCAATTTTTTCAAAGGAGGTTCCGAGTCACAACTACCATTCAATTTGATGGGGAAGCTCCTTGTATTGTTATTCACCACATTTTTGACAGCGGGAACGACCGCAATCTTGTCATTAATCACTGCAAGTGGGTCCGAATCCGATTGACCGGCCACATCCTCCTCGTCAAGTTCAAAATCACAATCAAAATTGAATACCACCTGCTCAAACTCCGTGGACGTCATTATATTGGTTATTGTCTCGTTGCGATTCTATGGAGAATGGATAATATCATAATATAAAAAATAATAAATTATTATAAAATGCATGGGAAACTTTGTTAATTTTAAAACATATTATTCAACTGCTATCCTGAATAATGACTTTTAAAAAAAACTAACATAGAGCATAATATTTCTCGTGAATCAAATACATTATGCATACATACTTACTTGATGATCTTGGGTCAACTCCTTTTATGATTTTCTACTCCGTCAGTTAAAATATCTTGCTTTGACAGCTTACAGTACGAATCAATTTGTCCTTTATTGTTCCAGGTTTTAATTAAGTAAAATAATACATTCCGTTAATCATACTCGATGACATTTCACCATATACTTAAACAAGTAAACTATTAATATGTAAGTACATGGTTCAGAAAACAACGGGCAATCCACACAACTTTAATGCATGAAACCGTCCGAAATCGATTAAATATGTCTATTTACCTACATATTTTAATAGGTAAGTACTATAATATATTATACACTTCACTCAATTAAACAACCGATTGCGAAGGTCATGAAAATAATATAGGCAACACAATCTCGATTGGCCAAAAGTGTATTTTTCTAGGTGATAGACGAAAAAATATTTTCTGAATCGAACTGACTAATGTATGTATAATCAGACTTCAAAGGGTCTTAGCCAATATAGAGCTTGACACAGTAAACAAACGTTCTTATCTTGAAAAGAGTCAAATAGTTACAAAATCGACTTCAAGTAATGAGAGTTGTATTTTGAAAAAAATTAACTACAGTATTTCGTAAAAATATGAAATCGAGAAACAAAATTCAGAATTTTAGTTTTTATGGGTTCGAGTTCAATCTATGCGCCCACTTGGAAGCATACTGTACCATAAAGTTTAGTAAAGGTTGATGCAGTGTGAATCTTTGTGTTTTTATCATAGTGTGTAGGAGAGATACTCTTCTATGTACTATGGCATTATGTACATGCTAGATGCATAATATTATGTTAATGGTATAAACAACAAAGTAAAAATCCTTCAAAGATGCATTGATATTAGTATGTTTTTTCAGTACTAAAATACTAAAAACATACAAGGCTTAGTTTAAATCATGTTTAAGAGCTAGTTGCAGTAATTTAGCAATGGGACCAAGTGTAAAGTGTAAGCTAGTAAGTACAATATAGTTTTCTCCGCTACTTTCTTCGAATTCATTTTAATAATGCATCATCAGTGTAATACACATGCAAGTAAAAACAGTAAAGGCAGAATATGACAGACAACTGTTTTATCCCTTGTATTATTTATGTATTATGTATAATAAGCAGTATGATCAAACTAAATTATCATTTCCACGTCACTCTGGTTCTTGGTGTGCGATGCATGTCAATTTCTATGAAGTGAAGGTTGGAGATCGTCTAGTATCCGATGAATCTACTGTTGTCGGGGCCGGCTCAGATTACGTTGCCCTGGTAAATAATTTAAACTGCTGGGGCGGATGTAGATGGACAGGAAGAACGAAGACCGCCATGTACCATAATTAAATATGATCTACAGATTTGCTAGAAATTCAACTTCAGTATACTTATGCATAGAGACGGATACGATCCCCGGTGTTGTTTTGTCAAGAGTGATAATAATATTGTACTGCGCTAATTGAATAATAATTGAGAAATGATTTCAGCTATACTTATAGATTATACCACACACCACATACAATAGAATTTTAATGCAACAAGAAAAACAATTTGATTTTTTGCACAAATTTTTTGCCTTTTTATGAAACGTTCACTCATAGCCCATAACTCATAAGTAATTGCAACTGAAAACGTTTTGACAAGCAATGGGCGCAAACTTACTAGTATGAATACTTTTTGATTTACTATCAACTATTGCCAATTATCTGTTTTACTTATGTGCATAATATTTATTTATGTATGGCATATGTATTGTTGATTATTGATGCATTTATTGTTGTTAAATTCATGAAAAAGAAACTTCTGTAAATAACTGCTTCCAATTAATTACCGTTTGATACAATCTCAAAGATATTCAGTGTCTAATAATACAATCAATCAGATGTTATTTTTATTAAAAGCTTCTCAGAACGTTATTATCACAAAAATCCATACGACATTAATCTCGTTCCGACTGGTTGATTCCAGTATTTAAAATATATTTACATAACGCATACTTAACAGGCGACGGAATGAATTATTGTATCAAGTCGTTTGGATATCCATTGGTTATTACTAAACTACGGTTATACTATACTATGTATTAGTAATAATTATGTTGTTAAATTAAACCATGCAAGACATAATATTAAAAAAGTACATAGCACAAATATACATTGGCAATGTTTTTTTTTTGGAATTTCTTGTTTCTTTTCAAAGAAAAAAGGTACTATCAAAACAAAAGAACAAACGCAAAAAGTTGGAATAAATCTAACGTCTAAAACTAATGTAATGATAAAATTGGAAATACATATTATAATATTTAACGTCAAAGTATCTGCCAAAATTTAGATATACTATAATATATAGAAAAGATTAGCCAAATCGGGTAGAACAAAATTACCCATTAGAAAATTTGATCAAGTTTGACTTGTCATTACTATACTAACTCGTCATTATTCTACAATTGAAATAACGATAGGGTCATTTTGAAGAAGTCTATTTGTGGCATGAGGATCAAAAAATATCCCCGTCTTGCCCACACTTTTACTACCACCACCACTGTTTTTCATCTTTTTTGAGCTAGGTGTTCCACCCCCTCCTTCGCTGACATGAACAAGAGATCGATCATCTAGTAGACTACAAATTGACGTCAATTCACAACGGTCAATCCATGAGAAGCCCTTCTCACTGCATACTTTACGGTATTCATTATAAAATTTGGATACTGGAATAGGTACTTTAACTCCATCATGAAGGTTGCTTGGGTTCATGCTACAACTTTTATGGAGTTTCAAAAGAGTACCCAAAATGATTTTTTGTTGCAATGGAAAAACATTATCCTCCTTTGGATTTCCCAATATCTTTGACATGGCTGCAACTCCAATTTTTTGCTCGGGGCGACAAGGTTTTTTAGGGCTTGAGGAATTGAAACCTGTGAAAATTTATAAGACAAATGTTTTAGAAATAATTTTATCTTTAAACCGTCTATTTTGGAATTCGCAATAAAACTAATTTATTACACTTCACTCATTCACAATTCGAAGAACAAGGACACTTGCTTTACATCATATTATTACTATGTTGTGCACAGCAACTATAATTATCGTATAGTATAGTATAATATAGAGTCCTCTTTTGTTCTTCTTACAAGGGGGCTTAATATTTATATGAGAGTTTAAATGATATTGTTTCTTACCATCATCCGCCGTCTCTTGCAAAATTGGTCTTTGAGTCTTTGCAGTCGAATCTAAAGCAGCATGGCAGGCATTCAGAGCTCTTCTCATATCTCCCGTACTTGCAGCAACTTTTGCAGCTATAAAGAAATAATCATTTATAATTTAACATTTCACCACTATCAATAAGTAATAATATCATACTTTATGCTGCATGAAAAATATTGTAAAAATGACGATTCTACATAGTATACAGTTGAAAAAAAGAGAGTGTCATTATATTTTTTTATTCTTATTTACATACCAACAAATTTGATTGCAGTAGCATCAAATACTTGACCTCCAACTTGATTCATTCTACTCTCCAGGATTTTTTCAATATCCGGTCGTTCATACGGAGTAAATTGTATGAGTCGGCAGGTTTTAGGACTAGACCCGCTCACTCCTTTGTCTCCAATGGATTTTCTTAGTCCTGATTTTGGAGATGCTGCTACTGCTCTAGCTTTTGGGGAGGCCACTGCGGGTCTAGGTGAAGCTGTTAGCAAGGGTAGATGACGAACTGTCAGATCCAGGGAATTAGCAATGCCAATAAGAATAAGTGGAGATCCCTCAAGCCTCGTCCATTCAAACAGAGTATACAAAAGTTCATTTGATCGCCCGACTATAAGTTGGTCCATTTCATCCAATACAAGCACACTACAAAATTACAAAAATCATAGAAAAATGAATATATTATATTAGAAGTGCTTAATATTTCTTTTAAACTTAAAACTACATTATGTCCAATGTACAAGTATGTACAATAAAATGATATACGTTAAAACAACAGTTTGTCTTACATTTGAGGTCTAGCTTTATCAAGTAGTCGTCCACGAAGTTTGTCTTTCAGGTCTCTTCCTTGTCTCTTCGTCTGGATGACTTCCTGAATGGCGTTGAAGATATCGGCCTCAGTTTTGACATTCATACAATTAATGAAGATGGGTATAAATTTGGGAGCTCTCTTCACTTTTTTGGCCGGTGCAGAGGAAGAAGTAGAAAAATTGGCTTCCCGTTCAGCTTCGCTTTCCCTCTCAAGTCTTTCAAGTACATGCTGGACAACAACAGTCTTTCCGGTACCAGGAGCTCCAGAAATGTAAATGCTCCCACCCTTCTTATACACTATATCATTGTTCAAAAGGTCATATAATTGTTCAATTTGCTCCTCACGGCAAGGCAGATGTACAGGTTTGGAGAGATGTAGGGCTTGTTTAGCTCGAGTAAAATCATCCAAAAAATCTCCATCACTAAATGAGTTATTATTATTATTATTATTCTTGTCTATACTTGCACAAACGTCAATATTTTCATCTAATTTAGATCTGTTTCTTTTCCTACTACCACTAGTTTCACTTTTCAAATGCTTCACTTCCTTAAATGTGTCCGTAATTTTCGTTTGACTTTTGGAACTCATTCTGTCAGTTCAAGAAAAAACTTATCTTTTGGTGTGAGTTAATAAACACAAGACCACAAAGAAGATGAGGATGAAACACAAATGCACAACTTGCTTAAACTTGTGTAATAATAAAGTACTTTTACACTTTATAAAGTAAATTACTTAAGGACAGACAACAGGGAGTAAAACCAAAATTTCAAAGAACTTTGAAAACTAGGTTTTGAACCTTAAGTGTACAATAAGTATAATAACCTGTTGGATGCCACAATACTTGAAATGGCTTTCGACTGTCTCTCTGTCCTTTATTGCTGCTGCTATACGAGTTTTACATGCACATCTGTGCTTTGCTTATACCCTTCCTGACGACACGAAATCCCTCCAAAATTCACAAAGCCGCAAAACGAGTGTGTAAGAGCTCCTTGTATAATATCTTCATATATGCACATTATGTGTGTAGTTGCCCCTTTAATTTTTAAATACCCTACATATAGACACATTAAAATACATACATATTATGCATACCTCTACATGAATTCTGACTGTCCTCAGAATTCTACCATGTACATATTTATTAAGGGAGCCTTTTCTATAACGAGTTTCGAGTTTCAAGGGTCCGGTAAGTGTCCCAATGAAAAAAAATCTAGGCGTTTCTAAAACCCTGCGGTAGTAACAGCCTATTTTTATCAAAATAATCTGGGCTTATGGCTTAATGTATAAAAAGTACAGAATACAGAAGTTATATTATGGAGCTATGATTTCCGATGATGAGTTATGACTGTTGTAAAAGTGCATTATTTTAATGTGGGGCCTAATCGATTCTTAATAACTTAACTTTTATTTTATTTATATCTATCTTATTGGAGTTACATTTTCAACTAAATACACACAAAGTCATGCTAACATTTTTCATTTTATTTTCATCCATCCGTGCAACAGAATGCATAATTCATATCATAGAATGAGACACAATGAGAGAGGAGAAACGAAACAAGCGAGCTTGTAGTACTTAATAATGTGGAACACGAGTTGTTAGTTGTTAGGATGCACTTAAGTAGGTAGAATACAGAAGGGATAAGGGAATAATATGGTCCCTTATTATTAAGGACCATTTTCTTTTCCAACCAAGCTTCAGCATGGATGTTTTCAAGAATTATGTATACAATAATGTGCATGATGTGTAATACACATCATGTGCCATGTGTCATCATGTGTATACTGTATACTGTATACATATAGTTTCTGTTGTACTTTCCTTGAGCATGGCAACCACAAAAACGTTGTCCCTACATAAACTTATCTTGAAATCTATTTAAAATCTATGATGATGATTGATGATGACGTTTTATAGTTGTTTTATTTCAAATTTCCCAGTTTGTCAGTGCTAAAAAATATAATGTGCATATTTATCAGTGATTTACAGATTTACACTTTATTGATTTTACGTTTGACCAATTCTTTTTCCTACCATTTTCAACTTCCGGAATCCATGAATAATCTTTTCCCTTTCCCCACTGCAGCTTCATGCAGTTCATGTGCGTACTTATTTTAGATACAGAAAAAGTAAAAGCCGTGAATTAATTGAGTGAGCAGTGAACAGCTTCAGATTTCAAACATAAGAAAAAGTTAAAACATATTTACGAATTTCCAAAACATAAAAAATAAAAATCTACTGTCATATCTGTGTGAATAGTGATATTATCGGCAAAATATCAGTTATTTATTACTGTAAAAGTAGGACCCGTTTCCGACTGTACATAAAGGGGGAGGATGAGGCGCGTAAAAAAGCATGTCGACACGAAATGTAAGGTCAAGTTCCTAAAATACATTATCTCATTTTTATTCTTTCCTATTCTATTGTGTTAAGCATCAACAGCAAGATCATAATGTCATCTCATATTCATCTCATGTTCAAACATAATATTTACTTACATTTTTGTATAAATATGCATATAGTGGAGTCCGGGCCAGGACTGCCGGAGCACATGGATAAGCTTTTGCACTCGGAATCATCAACCAGCAAGCATAAAGGGGATAATTTTACCAACGAATTAAAATCCATTGTTGAAAAGAACCTAATCCAGTCTCGCAATCAGCTGGGCATGGTTACAGGTACATATTATATTAAACTGTTTTTTAATGGACAATCCCATCCAAAAATATGTTGAACATGCACAATATACTGATGATAATGCTCCTAATATACCTAAATCAATTTTAAAGATTCTCAGATCTCAGAACTGTCGATGAGTTTAAAGCTGGATGAATACAAATTTGACGATGAGACACCCCAGCTGCTGGACCCAAAAGGCAAAAACCAGGAAATAACTCTGGATGTAACTGCACTGGATCGATACAATGAAGATATTCGACATTATCGACGACTAATCGTTGAACAGTGCCGATTTCTTCCCACAACGTATGTATATACTATATACCTACCTCTGTGTACCTAAAGTCTAAACTTAATATCGGAAAACTATCTTTTGCATGACTTCATGTCTGTGTGTAAATTGTGTTTTGTTTCAGCGGAATAATTCCATCGATGCATCTTCATAAAATATCGTCCGCAATCATTCATCTGTGCAGAAGTGCGTACTATGGCACACTCAAGGCTCAAACACTGGCAGCCGGAGCACTTCCTCTTCTGGTGTGGATCCTTAATAGAACAAATCTCTCAAGCATGCTTCAGTTTATTGTTCTACGAAGTCTCAGCGAACTACTACACGAGTCGGTTCTATTAAAACGAGAGGTAAATGCATCTTTTATTTGAATAGCATAACATAATATCATTATTATCTACTATGTATGCAGTATGTAGTGTGTGCAATACAAGCATCTTTTGTTTTACTGCTTAATCTCCATGTGGAAAGTTCGTACAAAGCGCAGGAGTCAAGGTTATAGTTCGCTTTCTCCGTCATTTTCCGGACTGGCCTGACGAGTCTCAGATGGCCGTTTATGCTCTCACAATGGCATGCATCGGAAGTGCCGAGGTCATTCAAGAAGTAATATGAGAAAATACAAAATATTAAATGTCAACTATGTATTTACATTTACATATATTGTATATTGTGTATTCCTTCTTTTTGCATTTGGTCCTCTCATCAGGACCTCGAGGAGGATAGGTT
The DNA here is from genome assembly GCA_034698285.1 of Sminthurinus bimaculatus. Classification (NCBI taxonomy): domain Eukaryota; kingdom Metazoa; phylum Arthropoda; class Collembola; order Symphypleona; family Katiannidae; genus Sminthurinus; species Sminthurinus bimaculatus. Next base: position 12,701 of record JAQIVE010000648.1, read on the forward strand.
TGATAGGTTGATGCGTGCATATTTACCTCTGGATCATGATGCCACAGGTTTAATAGAATCCCCTGCTAACATTTAATTAAATTACAGGCCCGGAGTCAACAGGACATGGAGGACATTGTAGCCGAGTTGAGTTTTGAATACTATTGGTTTGACTGGCCGGTCAATTACGGAAAGATCTTGCAGGGAATCCTATATGGCCCTTATTCTCTCACTAGCGCTGCTAACTTTTTTCAGCATCTTTGAATAAAAACGGACGAGGCCTTTTTTTTTATTTCCTGTATTCCTGTACTTACGAAATACATCATATAAAAAGAGTGTTAAATAATGTTAAATGCCGATATTTAATTTACATTACACACTCATTTTTTTCATTTTGTCAATATAAGAGCATTAGATTTTACAAACTGACAGTACAGAAGAAAATAATCATAGAGATTCTGTGGTGGGATTTGTTTAGCGCACTTTGTCATTTCGAATTGCATGCAGAATGCAGAAGCTTGCAAGACTAGATTCGTTTGGTTTTCGTAGTTTTCAGGTTGTTCAGTCTTGTAGTCTTGCAGCTGTAAGTACAAGTCCAGGTGATTATACTGGACTTTTTGGCTCTTATATTTTCGGTTCCCTTCCAATCTTAATTATTGTTATTTTAATTGTAATTTGACCTCTAATTTTGCTCAAAACATTATTGTTCATATCCCTATACAGTTTGCTACTTATTAAATTGTGAAAACCAAACTGTGATTCGTAAAATAATCGTTAATTGTAAGGAGAAAAGACTGCATAGTATAATCATGAAATCCGTCCTGATTTCTCTCTCCTTTTTATTCTGTATTTTAAATACTTAATCTAATCATGCAAACCAGAAGTAAAACAGCAGGAACCCCATCATCGTCATCAACACCCACAGCAAAGTCAAGACCAAGGAGTCGAGCAGCAAGTGCTTTGAAAAACGGAGTGAGCCCCATTCTGAAACCGACCGAAGTATCGCCCTATAACGTTCGCAGGTATGGTATCATTGTTATTTTTATAGAAAATGTAGCTATTTGAAATATAATACTTACATTATTGCATAATATTACATAATGCATAATACACTTTTATGAAATAAGAAATTAGGTAGATTCCCAAAAAGCAGCCTTTTGCAAATGACTATAGACTATAGCATATACTTAGCATTTACTTATAGACCGTTTATAGTTTATAGGAATCCCATGCATTCATATTAAGTATTATGTGCACATTGAGTAGTTGATATATTTGAATTGTGTTTTTAATTTATAGAAAAAGAAGTCAAGAACATATTAATCTGTCCCCGGGTTCCTCCTCTTCCTCAGATCATTCTGACTGTCCTGCCCCTATCAAAACGAATCACTATCCTGGTACCCATCGGAGAGAAATGTCAGGGGAGGATAATGGACAAAAAGTTTCTATTCCAAATAGTAATAGAAGCCCAAGCATCTCTGCTGCTATAATCGAGCAAGACATCAATGCTACTTCCCCATCTGTAGCCGATTGTTCAGTCTTGAGCCAATCACTTCTCAACGCAATCGACGAAATGGAAAAAATACATATCCAGCAAGCAGATAATGTTGAAGCTGGTAGTAGTAGTGGTAGTGATGGTGCAGGTGGGAGCAATAATACTAACGATAAGGCTGATCAACAAGATGGGAAAAATGAAGGTTCAGATTCATGGAGTGACGATTTTGAAATGATTGACATGTTGCCAGCTTCACAATATCAAATTACTCCGACATCCCGCAAATATACTGCCGCTCCGCAACATAATAACAGCATTTCAATTGACAAGAAAACTACGCCAAAAAGTAAAAAACAAATATTGAAGATGGATCAGCAAGATAAAAATGAAGCAGGCCCGTCATCAAAGGGATTAAATTCAATTCAGTTTAGAATGGCTCCAGCTACGATTGCTGCTGCTGTTGCAGTCGAAGACAAAGTTAAGACTAAACAAAATAAACCAAATAATGCTACAACAACAACAAAACCGAAGAAGAAAGGAGGTGGGAAAGGAAAGAATAGAATTAGAGGAGCTTATACCAATAGAGCTCATGTTAAAGCCATGTCTGAATCAGCTGGAAATGAATTGTCAATGAATGAACTGGAAACCATCCCAGATCAAGATAAACTTCTTTTAACGTCATGGGGCTTACCTGATAGTATCATTAGGGTATTTTATCAATTTTTATCAATCAACTTCAACTTCCAGTAAATGATTTATGTCAAATGATTTCATTATTTTGCCTTTTTATGTATTTAACTTAAATTATGTAGAACTATGGAAGAAAAGGACTAACAGCTTTCTTTGAATGGCAACTGGCATGTCTTACGAGTGGAAACGGACGGGTTTTGAAAGGGATTAATTTAGTGTAAGATTACACAAATAATGCACCTTTTATGCTATCAAATTATTATTTTGCATTAAATTATTATTACTGGTATTGAATAGTGAAACATTGTATGATATTATTGTACATGTTGTATTAACTTCTTTAGGTATTCTGCACCAACATCTGCAGGCAAGACATTGGTTGCAGAAATTCTCATGCTGAAGAGGGTTTTGGAATTAGGAAAGAAAGCTATCATGATTTTACCATTCGTTTCGGTGGCCCGTGAGAAAATGATTAGTCTGCAAGAACTTTTTGGAGATGCTGGTGTACGTGTTGAAGGTTTTATGGGTATGTAAAAAAGTAAATTATTATTTTAAAACTTGTAGTACGTATACTGTTATACTCTTGCTAAAAGAAACCACCAGTAATCAGATATGGTCAGTAGTTTTTTGAAACGAGTATAGAAATAAAATTTATCCATTCCTATTTCATTTACCATATTCCATATTAACAAAAAAATCATTTATATAGGTGCTTATAATCCTCCGGGTGGCTTCAAACATGTTGACATTGCTATTTGTACTATTGAAAAAGCAAATAGCTTGATTAATAGGTATGATCAAGGATTATTTTAAATTCTTTTCCTGATAATACTATTTGTGTACAGAAATATGTGTTCAGTTTCCATTGTCCATGCGATAAAAATTATAAAATATTTATGGAAGATTTCATTTTTATGTGAGTAGATTATTGGAAGAAAAGACTTTGTCACAAGTTGGAACTATTGTGGTGGACGAATTACATATGATTGGCGATTCAAGTCGTGGTTATCTGTTGGAATTATTACTAACAAAGATTAGATTCATGACAAGTCAAAGTACAGACAATAGCCAAAATATTACTAGCAATAATAATAGCCAACCTGATGACGGGAGTATGCATAGATCAAAGTTGAATATTCAAATTATTGGAATGTCGGCAACTCTTCCCGTAAGTACCTAATTCAATTAAAAACTATTAAATAATGATAAGTTTTTATGTTTCATGTTTTGGTTTATATTATATACATAATAATATATTATATGTATGTAAGAATTTTTTATGATTTATGAAAATATCAATGTATTATAGTGCTAAAAACTACACGTTGTATTGAATGTATCTGCTTTATGGAATTTGAATTTGTTGGCCAACTGGCTAGATGCGGAACTGTATGTTACCGACTTTCGTCCTGTCCCCTTAGTTGAAACAATCAAAATTGATGATCAATTGTTTGTAAATACGGATTCCCAATTAGAACCACTTCGAAAAGTCGTTTCGGGTAAAATTAAAGTTGATATGGAGGTAAATAAAAATAATTCTACATCGTTGAAGTACTATACTATTACGTAGTACGTAATACTAATGGCTTAGTATAAAGCTATAAATAATACATTGTAGCTAACTATTGTATTCTATATTTTTGCAACAGAACGATCCTGATAATATGGTTTACCTAACTCTCGAAACGGTTAGCCATTCTCAAAACAATGTTCAATATTTTGTCATTTATATGTATGTAGTATAAAGTATGAAGTAAAATGATCATGAATCATGATAGTAATAGACGATCATGTCAGTCAACTTAAGTCTTTAGAGGGTGAAGATATTGGATGTGTTTAAAAATTTTGTAAGATATTAATATTATATTGCAATTTAGAAGATTTGTTTGGTTTGGGTAGCATCTTCTCAACTCCAACTCTATATTATTATACGGAATTAATGTGCTTTGGAATCATTAAACCTCAAAAGATAAAGCGAACTTCCTACATCCTAATGATGTTTTTGTTTACTTTATTTCCCTTATGAAGGTTTTGGATGGACATTCTGTACTTATTTTTTGCCACACAAAAAAATGGTGTGAAAATACGGCTAAAAAAATTGCCAGCGAGTTTTCCAGAATCGGACATCCAAATTCAAAAGAAAATAAAGAAGTCGGAATAACATTAAGGAAGCACATTGATGGAAATAAAATTCGTGACCTACTCAATCAACTAAGGCAATGCCCCGCTAAATTGGACCCAGCCTTAGAGCAATCCGTAAGGTTTGGAGTAGCTTTCCATCACGCAGGTACTTATTTTTTTTAAAAAACTTTTTGTTGATGAAAAACATCCCCTATTTTGTATTACTAATATTTTAGTTTAAAATAAAAACTGATTATTTTTTTACTTTTTAGGACTGACATTTGACGAAAGAGACATAATTGAATCTGCTTTTGTAAGATCCATACACTTTGGTTATCATTTACATAACTTTGTTCAAAAATTAAATACTACGGCTGCGTTATATTATTTAATCCTTTTTTATTGTTAGTATGATAACATTCTCTTGTTCAACTTCGTTGTGTAATATTTTAGAAAAAAGGAATTCTTCGTGTCATCGTTGCAACCTCTACGTTATCTGCCGGTGTAAATTTGCCAGCTCGTAGAGTCATTATTTCCTCACCAATAATGTACAAAGACAAAATTCTTGATGTCTTGACTTATCGTCAAATGAGTGGAAGAGCTGGTCGGAAAGGAGTTGACGAAAAAGGTACAAAAAAAGCACAACGTTTTCCACCAAATATAGTAGTGTCAAAATATGAAAATGTCAATATGATATAACGAATTTTAATCCTTCTCATTACTTTGACCTTAATAGGGGAATCCATCTTTATTTGTGAGCTTAAAAATCAAACAACGGCTGTCGATATTGTTCTAGCTCAGTTACCTCCAGTGAAAAGTGCCTTACTAGAGAGTCAAGGGGAAGACACTACTGTTACTTCTTCCATGAAAAGAGCAATCTTGGAAGTCATCGCTAGTGAAATTACAAAAAGTCGAGCAGATGTAGTGAATTACTTTTCTTGTACTTTAATTTCGAAGACTGATGACTTCGATAGCACTTTACATAGGGGTATACGATGCAAAGTCTTTTTTCTCCTTTTTTCTAAAAACTGACTGATGATTAAAAAATAGTATCTTTTTGAAACAATTTTATTTAATATTTTTTCAGTTAAATGTAATCATTTCCAAAGTAGTTTACTAATAATTATCCTACCTTTTTTACATTCATGTAATAGATAAACCAGCCTCTCAGAAAGATCATGTGGATACAATAAAGGACTGTTTGCAGTTTCTAGAAAACCATGATTTTATAAGACTACAACAGTTGGAAAAGGAGGGCAATCCTGAGGAGTACATGCCTACACAACTTGGATTAGCATGTCTAGCATCTTCACTATCCCCCGATGAAGGATTAGTTGTTCTTGAGGAGCTACGAAAAGCTCGTGAGAAATTTGACCTCGCCAGTGAACTTCATGTTATATATCAAGTTAGTAACATCTGAAGCATTAAATAAGATTTAGTTATATAATCGAATTAGTACTAGTGAACATATTACTGCCTACGTTTCTGTGACCACATAATATGCCATGTTTTCGATTTATTCTGTTACACTGAAGTTTTACATAAAAATTATGAACTTTTTTCATTTTTCAGGTAACACCCATCTACTTAAGTGAACAATGGAAGAGTATTCAGTGGCTCAAGTACTCAGATATCTTAGGTAAACTAGATAAAGACGAGAAACGCGTATGCGATACGGTTGGGATTCATGAGGGATTTATTGCCAATCGAATTATGGACCGTGGAATGTCAAAACAAGTATGGATATTTATTATTTTAAGGCCATTAACTTTCCCGTAACTAAAATATGCATTATTTTATACGTCATATTATTTATTAATTATTCTTTATGATGTATTATTCTATTTTTATCCTTTTATAGTAATTAGTAATATATGTCTGAAATGTGAAATTGCTTAAATGCGTACCATAACAAAAAATCTTCTTCAACTTTTTACAGACTCGTGAGAAACTGCCAATTTATCAACGATTTTACACTGCATTAGCATTAAATGACCTTGTGAAAGAAGTACCTATTGCAGATGTAGCAGAAAAATATGGTGTGGATAAGGGACTTGTTCAAAACCTTCAACAGTCTGCTTCAACCTTTGCTGGAATGGTCACCGCCTTTTGTAGTCGACTTGGATGGTCTAATTTAGAATTATTGCTATCACAATTTCAAGAACGGCTGGAATTTGGTGTTAAACGGGATTTATGTAAGCAATGATGTATATAATATATTAAAATCTTAGCGTACTATGTAAAAATAAAGTTGCACACACATTTATTTTTTAATGTTCATGTTTTAAATTGTTTTCGGAAAAATATCAAAACTTAATATTCCGCTCCTTAATTTGTTTACAGGTGATCTTATGAGACTGAAGAATTTGAACGGCCGGACAGCACGAGTGCTACATGATGGAGGCATCAAATGTATTCTTGATTTAGCTGCAGAGGATCCCGCTTGTGTAGAAAAAATCCTCCACCGCGCTGGGCCCTTTAATAGGTTAGAATCTTATAAATTTAGGTTACCCAAAATTATGATAAATAAATTATCATTAATTCCTAATTTCAGTAACGTCATCAGTTGCATGCTCAATATATTTACACCCTGTTTTTGATAACGAAGAACAATAATATAATATTAAATATTATAGTAATAACTTTCCTGCTATAATTGAATTTATTATAGTGCTAAGCCTGAAGAGGGCAAGAGTCAGATCATTTGGATGCTTGGGAAAGCAAAAACTGAAACGGAAGCTGCTCAAATTCTTGTCAACGAAGCTCGTCAATTTTTGCAAGTAAGCCCACCGGTCATTTTTGAAACACAGGTAGATGATAAAGGTATTGAAATGGATGTTGATGATGATGATGAGTAGGATTTAAAAGATTGGGAAAACGTAGAAAATGAAGCTAATTAACAAAATTAAACCTCTCATCTGAACAGAATAGTATACATAAAGAAAAATCAATTACTTTTGAAATGCAATAATAGTATGTAACAATAATCGTGTATTAATTTAGACTATAAATCTTAAAGCGCAATAGTAGTATCATAATATTATTATGATTATGATATTATAAGTATATTATTGTATTTTTTACTACTTTTGGTACGGCCTTTAGAATTAGTTTGCAACGAGCATTTTTTGAAAAGCAGGCAAGCCTTATCAGGGACTTTAGTAGAGCACTAGTCTATCGGAAAATAATTAATGACATGTAACAAAATTTATCGGTTTTGGCGGAGAAGCTGTGACTGTTAAAGTTTCTGTTATAACTTGCCGTTATGCTTACTCTTTTGTAAATTACAAACTATTACCAAATGCCGTGCTTAAACTTTTTTTAATAAGGTGAAATATTTTGATGTAACTACCTATTTAAACATTAGTTGGTTTTTTTTATTTTCCATTTTCTTCTTTTTAGTATTATAGTAGTGGTGCGTACCATTACTCTTCCTGTAACTCAATTTTCGTTAAAAGCAGAAGCTAATAGCGCGAATTAGTATTTTGGTTGGGCAAAATCATGACTCTTTTGTATCCTTTCTAATTTTTATTTTCCATGCTGTACTTACAGCTTACAATTATTTCGTTTCATTTTATTCGAAATTTTTAAATAATACTTACATTATCGAATCTGGCAATGACGACTTATTAATATTATTTGAAAAACTGTACTGATATAATATGATTATAACGCAGTCGTAGAATACACCTATTATTGTTTGTAATCTGTGTCAATTAAGAATACACCTACTTTTTTGACTTTTTAATGACTGAGATTCGTGTAAACTTTAAACTTATCATGACAATTATTTATTATGTGGACTTTAAAGGAACTAGATAAAAAGCTCTCTTGTAAAATGATTTATTAATACCATTTTGCTTTCTGAATAATTTATTTGTCGCAATAAAAAAAACGTTTCAAGTTTAACAAAAGTTTAACCTAGCTACTTACTGTTTTTAAATAAATACCGGACAGGCAGGAAACATGGACCATATTAAACATAGGCATTAGGGCCATTGTTTCGGTACTTTAATTCTCGCTTTCATTTTAATTTGACCGTGGAGACACGGAATATGACAGCAGTTTTACTTCGTTTTTTTAAAACACTACCTATAGTTGGTACCTAAATATTATTAGTACATACACCCAAACTTTGCACTCAAAACTAGTTACATAGTTTGCTAAAGCATGATTATGACGAAACATTAAAGAGGAAATGCACAGATAGGAAATCCACTATCTACTCTTTGTTAAATTGTTGTGCTGTACATATATAAATATTAAATAATAAATGCAGGAGAAACTAATTCAAGGTGTAGCTTTATTTCTTGTAAATAATTAATGTAAATAACATGGTTCCTGTAGTTTTATTTTTGTGTTTTTGTAAGTTTGGTGTATGTATGTGTGTGTGTATATATCTGTAATATCATATTAGCCGAACATATAAGTAGGTATTTGGGCCTGGGTAACTGATGAGAAGTTTAACTAATCAGAAGAATATCAAAACATCTGCATTCTGCACGATACAGGTAAATTTATCTGTTATATGTGAGTCTGTTTGTCTGTCCTGTTTTGTGCTTTGCTTCTCTCCCTCAACGCTCAAACACGGGTGTTTCTATAATGTAATAAATAAAGTGTGTGTTTGTAATCAATATTAGTAATTAGTAGCTATTTTGATTCTTGTGCATGTGAGCAGCAGTTATAACTAGTTAATTTTCAGTGTCTTTGGTGAGTATACTAAGTATAGCTAAGTATGCTTAGGAAATTTATGCTTTTGTTTGTGTGTCGTTTGCGTTAAAGCGACAATGTCTTATATGTACCAGGCATATAAAGTTTAAAAAATCAGTATGAATGTATATATCTAATTTTTTGAACTTTTTAAAACAGATTTTGTCTATGAAATTTCAGATTGAGCTCGGCCTTGGAAGTAACGTAGTATTTGGAGCTGCACCATCAGTTGCAAAAACAGCATCACAAGAGCCTTCGGTCCCAGTGATGCAAAATCTACTCAGAACCCTTTTACCTCAACCATCGCCTTCTTCTTCGACTTCTTTTCAAAGGAAATCTGAAATTCGGACAATAACTACTCCAATCACGTCTATTATGAAACAACAACGTGAAACTTTTCAACAAAACTTGCGGGATCTAGGGATAGAGAAGGAATTAGAAAGTAGTAGTAGTAGTGATGATGATGATGAGTTTAGTAATGATACTGAGGTGAAAGAAGACGATGAAGTTGTGATAATTGATGTTGACAGTGAAACGGAGGAACCCGCCTCTCACCCAAGCACAAGTGTCAGTGTCCCTTTGTCTTCAGTTCCTCCTACTGTGACTGACTTTGATTCTTCTACAGATTATAGTTCAACTTCAGGCAGTGTTCGTGCAGTGACTGTAATTGATTGTGGCAGTGAATCAACAACTCATACAGCAAAAAATTCTAATGCCTCAAACCGGAATGGTTCAAATCCAATCAATTTCAAAAAGGGAGAAAACAATAACATTATTTTAGTTAATCTTTCTGAGGTAGGGATAAATAAATCGTCGTCATCATCATCGCCAAAACCAGGGCCAAGTGTTAAACCAAATGTATCGAAAATTGATAAATCTTTAAGCACCTCATCATGGCTTGAAGACATCAGTTTCAATGTGATTGAAAATCCTAGTTATTGGGAGAATGATAAGAAGACTGATAAATTATGTAATAGTGCTACAAAAAATTGTCGTAATACAAAGAGTATTGCTACTAGTAGTAGCACCTTAAATAAAAGCAGTAAAGAAGAAAATTCAGCGGTTAAAAACGCTGAAAAGAAACCAAAAGAAATGGAAATCATGTTATTGGAAGATTTGAATGGAGTCTTTGATGGCTCCTTCCCTCTATTTACGCCAGAAAAAGTTGTCGACGACGTTGCCTCAAATCAAAATTTAGAATCTCAAACTCAAAGTCAAAATTATGTTTTCCTCATCAATGATGATGACAGTGATAAAGTCGATGAGCAAATAATGACAAGAGCCTACAGTAGCAATAGTAAAATACAGATCAATAGGGCTAGTAGCAGTCACGCTGAAACTAACGGTAATCATGTCAAGCAAAATTGTGAGCATGTACGATGTAAAGGTGGAGGAAATCATGGCAATCCTCAGAGTAAAAGTAGGGGAAATTATGATAGTCTAAAAAGTAAATGTAAGGGAAATTATGACAGTTTACAAAGTAAAAGTGATAACAATGAAAATTATAAGAAAAATGATAAGAAAAATAATTCAACCAAAAGTGAAAGCAAAAATACATGTAGCAGTAGCAGTATCAGGACGAAAAGTACTGATTCGAATTCAAGACGAGTCACAAAAACTGATCTGAACAAATCTATTCAGAGAATTTTGGAAGAAAGTTATGATGAGTATAAAAATACATCTACAGAATTCGACTCAAGTTGGAATAATCCAGAAGTTATGCAGGCTTTATTAAATGATGGAACATTTAATGCAAGCAAAATTCAAAACAACAACAACAATAATAATTTTGTTAGTAGTAGTAGTAGCAACACCAGGACGAAAAGAATTGATTCGAATCCAAAGCAAGTGACGAAAACTGACTTTAATATATCTATCCAAAGAATCTTGGAAGAAAACTGTGATGAGCATATTAATAGATCCGCAGAATTCGAAACAAGCTGGAATAATCCAGACGTTATGCAAGCTTTGTTAAATGATGGAACATTTAATAATACAATTTTACCTTCTCCACAGCAGCAAAAGAAGGAAAATCATGAAGTTAGTGATGCCTTTTCTGATTCATTCTTTGAAAATAGTCAAGAACTTTTGCAAATAAACGAAATTGAGGAACGTCACTATACGAATAATAGCAATAACAAAAATAATAGTAATCAACTCAATAAAAACTTACACTTAAATTCAGAAACTGTGGATATAATCGAATCAATAAAAGTGAGCCACCATAATATTGTGATTAGTGTGATGGAGCTTCCCGTGAAGGGCAAGATCAACAGTGATGGACAGAACGGCCAATCATCTAGCAATGGCATTAGTGCTTTTAGCAGTGGCCGTGCTCATACAAATCATAGTTTGCATAGTTCCAAGAGCCGACTTTCAACCATTCCAGAACTACAAAGTTCTATTCAAGAGAACAAAAGTCGTGTCAGTAAGAGCAATGAAGACCTCTTTGAAAATAGTGATTGTGAATCTTTAACTTCAGAAAACTCGAGTGAAGTATTTGAAAATAGTTCTGTAGAAGCAAGTCCGTCTCGTCCTGCATCGTCATCAACCTATGCATCGGGACAATCTGAAAAGAAGGCTGTCGATCCAAATTCAGGGCAAAATAGTGAGCACAAAGAATCGCAAGACATGTTTTGCAATGATGACGATGATGAGGAGGGAAAAAAATTACCACCACCACACCCAAGCTCACAACCACTTCATCTAGTTGATAAAATAGTTGTTGTGAGAGTCATACATTCCCTCGATCATCTCCCTTCAAACTTTTTTAAAAGTAGTCAGTATGTCAGTTTCGGAATTGAAATTTCTTCAGTGCCCAAACGAACCGCGGCTGCCGTTTCCGGTAAACGTGTTAAAGGAATTGGCTCAAAAATTATTTCCAGATCTAAAGCAACAGCAGCGAGTAAGGATTACTTTGTCAAGTATCATCATTCCATCTTTTTGTATAACGGAGGTCAAACAATGTGGGAGTTTCAGTGGGAAATCAATAAGCCAGAAGATGATTGTGTGGCAACAAGAAAAGTTGTTCTATCTAGTCTATTTGAGAAGATGCAAAAATCCAAGTGCCCCATCGTTCTTTTGGACTCTAAAGAAAAGTTGAAAAAGCTTATAAAATTTAGTGAGAATAGTGTCATTGAAAACTTATCATATCCTCACAAGCTAGTTTATGATCCAAAGATTGCTCAGTGGCTTTGGATTTGTGAGGAGTCAACAGTTGACCGAAGTCAACAGCTAACAGAGAATTTAGATGTGGGCTTTCAAACTAGTAACCTGATTCACAAGCATTGTAGTTTAGGTGAAAAGAAAGTTCTGGGCATAAATTGGAAGCAGGAGGCAAAGGATGCCTTTCTATGTTGGATACTGATGAATAAACTCGAGTCAAGATTGAAGGAGAAAATGTTGTGGGAGCATTATATTGAAGTGGAAATGCCAACAACATTTCCCTTGCTCATGATGGAAATGAATGGCTTTGGGCTGAATGAAGCGGAATTGGAGCGACTCAAACAAATCCTACAGTTCAAGGTTGCTCTTCTGGAACTAAAAGCTTTTCAAATCGCTAATCGTCCATTTTGCATCTCTTCTCCAAAGGATATTCGTCAGGTTCTTTTCAAGGAGTTGGGACTCAAACAGCCACCAAAGACAAAAGGCTTATCGAAAGATGTCCTTTCTAAGATGGATCATGAACTACCAAAGATTATTATGGAGTGGAGAAAAGTGTCAAGTGCCCTACAAAAAGTACGTACACATTACTAATACCTACTATGCTTGTTAGTTATAATATCCCTTTGAAATCTATCTTTGCAAATTGAGTTACATCGATATTTTCTATTGATGTGCATTTTGAAGGTGGTGATTCCTTTCCAACAAATCCTCAGCAATATTGCAAAAGGACGAGTTTATGGGACATATTCCCACTTCACTTTGACCGGTCGTCTAGTCATGTCAGAGCCCAGTATACAGTGTGTACCACGAGACTTCGATCTACAGCTTTCATTTTCAATCAGTGAAATTCAAACAATTAAGAATACTTGCTCTATTAGATTTGGTTCAAAAATCGATAGTCTCCTTCATACAATTGAGCTGGGTATTCAAAATCAACTATATGAAGATGCTACACGGTTATCTGTCTTGGAAAATGCAAAAATGAATATTTCCATGAGAAATGTATTTACAGCGTGCTCAAATGATTACATGATTGTTTCGGCAGACTACTCTCAACTTGAGGTAAAAAAATAACTATGTTTAGTAGGTAAATTTAATAGTTAAATACGAATTTTGCATGTTATTTTTAACACATAAAAGTTTCATTGTTGTTCGGTATTCTTAATGGGAAAAAGTTTTTATCATGGGTACCAAGTGTGATTATAGTATAATGGCATGAATTCCTTTTCCCTGTTCGTAGTTGAGAATTTTAGCACATTTTTGTGGGGATGAACATCTTTTGACTGCCCTCAACACTGATGGTGATGTATTCAAAAGAATTGCTGCACAGTGGAAGCAAATTTCAATCGAAGAGGTACTTACGTGAAAGTTGTTTAGTTTTCCATTTGAGGCTTTTTTTATAGTTACGATTTGTTACTATATTAATTTCGAAATCCAAACCAAGGCACCAATCTAAATTCTATATTCTAAAGTAATATTAAAAGTTATATTCATTTTTGTCCATTATAAAGGTCACCAATGATGTTAGGCAAGAAGCCAAGGCTATAACATATGGTATTATTTACGGTATGGGAGAAAAAGCACTAGCTGGTCAAATGGAAGTAGATGATGCGACAGCCGCACAATTCAGGACAGATTTTATGAGAACTTTTCCAAAAATTAGATCGTTTTTGGACCAAACAAGTAGACACTGCCGAGAAAAGGAATATATCGAAACGATTTGTGGACGACGGCGTTATCTACCTAACATTAATTCAAAGATGCCACATTTAAGAGGTAAATGACTACAAATAATATAATATCATCAAATAATATCTGTGTAAACTTGTGCATGTATGAAAACAATATAATTTTCCTTTTCTCATTACGTATATGGTTGCGTATATACGTGTATAATGTTACGACTTCATTGAAACAAAGAAACATCTAAATTTTAAATAATAGCTCAGGCAGAGAGACAAGCAGTTAATTCGAAAATTCAAGGTTCCGCTTCAGATTTAGGTAAGTGTTTTTGCTGCTTTGCATTATTGTAATGCCCTATGCCATGTCATTGAGAGTTTATTATTTATTATTGAAAATATGATTACATATACATAGTACAATCTTTGTTGGAAGATGCATCTAGAATAAAAATAATTGTATCATATGAATGTATATTGACAATGGCCTTTTATCTTTCGTCTGCTAGTGAAAAAAGCCATGGTCGGAATTCATTGTCGGCTGGAACAGCAATATGGCAATACGCGAGTGCCGGTAGATTGGACTGTTTGTGAATTAACTCAGAAATCTCTACCGATTAGCAATCTTGAGGATAATCATTCCACAGTTTCTGGTCCAAAGAAAAGAAAAGTGGTCACTAATAAGAAAAGTGCCGTGCCTTACTTTCCCATACTTAATTTACATGATGAGCTCATTTATGAGGTAAATTGAATTTAATTAATAAACTTATTTATTAAGCTTAGGTTTAAAAAAGTTTTAAACTGTACGAATACATCGTTGCCGTTGAACTTGAAACATAATACAATGCTTTACGTTATTTTGTAATATCATTAGACTAATAATTAATGTATGTTTGATGTGCCATAAATTTACACAGGTCCATAAATCAGAAATACCTTCAGTTACAAAAGTAATTCGCGAAGTGATGGAGACTAGCCTTACTCTTTCCGTGAAACTACCAGTTGTCGTCAAAGTTGGTGAAACATGGGGCACTCTAACTCCATATCATTGAATCATGCTTACTAATGTACAATGTACAATTATTTATGGAATAGGAATATTACAAGTTAGTGTGTCGATATTGTTTCTGGGCCAAGACTTTAAAAAAATCGGCCCATAAGTAATCTCTGTAGTCATTTTTAATATTTAAGATCTCCTGTGTTTTATATTTACTATAATATAATATGCATTATAGCTTTAGCAAGCGAAGCGCTGTATGTATGTATAACCTTTTAACCAATTTAGTGCATTCAGAATGCATGAAAAATTTCACGTTTAAATTTATTAGTTTATGACTGAACTCGCATTTCCTCTCGCATTTTAAAGTGTACTAATTGATAATTTATAATAGTTAATTAATAGTGATTATACCTGACTTTGTAAGTTCCAAGTTAGATGCATGTAATAATTATTAACGTCTTGATAATTTTGAGCCAGCTGTGAAGTAACTTTAACCAATCGTGAATAAGTTCGTAACATTACAATTATGATAGATTGATGGTCCTCTAGTGTATTCTTTGAGATTTGTGTAGGTATGCTCCTACGTTAAATTAAACATATTTAAAATAATCGTGAGAAAAAAACAATTAACTGTAAAAGAACATATTTATCATAAACATTGTTGATAGTCAACTACTGTAATTGAATTGAAGTTTTAAAACTCAAAAAAACTATGTTGCTTTTATGTATTGCAATGCATGTTAAAAATATTAATATTCCGAGGGAAAAGAAAAATTAATCATGTCTGTAAAAACATTATATATCATTTTTGAGTTAAATGATTTGAAAGAAATAGAAAGTGCTTATTTAATTTGCACATTGCAAATACGCATTTTTATTATTGTTTATCATCGTTTTTGGACATGTGCAAAATGCAAAATACTGACGTAAGAAGTATATAGTTGATGTGTAAGCGAATTACATAATTAATACACGCCTACATTTTCATTTTTTGCAATGCGTAAGTAATTATTATAATATATTTCTCACATTGGAGCGACTTAAAAAGTTTTTAGCATAATATCAAGTTACACAATAATTCATGAGTACAGCTAAGTTAAACGTTTCAACAACATAATATTATCATAAAATTTAGCTCAATCAAAGATGTTTTTTTCACACTTTATACCATAACATAAATGTATGTCATACAGACATTATTTTTATTTGCATTAAAACGGATCATTGGCATTAAGTATTTAGTATGCACTATGCACTATAATACTATGCATCTAGAACAGATTCCTCGTCAAAATGTTCAATAGTGGCATAAAACATCAATAAAAAACATCATGTACTGGTCACTGGTCGATACGAATACACATTATAAAAATAAAATTCCATAATATAACATGTAAGTATCGTGAGACTTTTTCTTTTTAATGTTTACTACATATAAAATGGATGCTTATACATACATAAATGAATGTCAGACTATTTCATAAAGGATTTTCGTTTTCTAGAAACAAATGAAACGTCGATTGCTTTTTATAGATTTCCTCAATCATCCATCGTATAAACACGTATGCAGTGAAAGTACGATGGAATTGATACAAGAACAGGAGAAGGGGCCCTTCTCCTGTTCTTGTGAACTGATTCTGTGCATACTATAATGTTATTACTTTTCGCGTTCTTGAAATTAACGGAGCCAACAACTACTGCTAACTGATAAAACAAGCCATTATTTTGACCTCGTCCCAAAATTTTTATGAAATCTTACTGCATGGAGTTGCTAAAGACAGTGCAAAAAACACTAAGTACGTTTTACGAATAGAGCAAGGTTAATTATTGTTAATATTATAGTTTAAATTATACATCTGGCTTTTTAAACAGTTCCTTCATTTTCGCTATGATATATTTAATTAGTTTCTTAGTTTTAAAAAATGATCACATTACATTGACCGCATACATAATATAGTGAAAGAGATGAGCGAGTTCTACATAGTATTATACCTTTAATAATTTAATATTGTAATCGTAGTATTTATTTTTTTTGTCTGTACGGTTTTTTTTTAGATTTTTTACCATTTCGTAACGACCACTAGGTATATTATAATAATATCTACCATTATTATAAAATAAAGCTTTTTGGAAATAGCAACAATCATTGAATATTATTACCATTACTCTCAACTCTATATCATAAATTCATAACATATTATTATATTAGCTTGTAAAATAATAAACTGCTATTATTACTATAATAATTTATAATTCCTCCGATGGAATTGGCTGTATTTAAAATATTTTTAAAAAATTTGCAGAGTTATTCTTATACAAAGTACTAATAATAGTATACAATACACAGATAGGTACACAACAGCCATGCTAAAAAAATAAAGTAAAGGCTTTGAGAATACGCACTAATGAAAATGGTTTACTGTAACCTGTAACACACTCTCAGTTGATACTATAATTGTAAAACAATGAGATAATAGGATACGCACTATAACCAAAATTGACTCGTAATAATGATAACATAATATTTATAGAATATTATGTTATTATCAATAGAAAAATTGAGATGATATCTTGTACATGTAAATAGGTACATACTCTCCCGTTTGTGTCAGCATTGACGTAAACTTTTGGCTTAATTGAAAATATGCCTGCACTTATAAATATTTTGCAAACTTGAATACAAATTTTATAAATACTCTTCTTATTTCGTTTCACTACATATTAAACTGTCTAAAATAGCAAAGTATACAAGAATCATTTTGTGAGTAATAGTTATTACATATATTAATGTTTCAGTATAATCATACTTAAAAGATAGAAATTTCCCTACACATATAATATATAATGTATACAGATATAATTTAATCATTGTCAACACACATTTTCTAATAATGCCTTTCTTCCTCTCCTTTCATAATCATATAAGCGCAGTACAGATATATAGATGCATAATTCTTTAATATTCCAGCCTGTCGAACATCATCAGCATAATAATATATTTATGTATTATTATGATATAAAGCTACTCGATACGAAGTATTAATTACATTATGTACCCTAAACAATTAGTCCTTATATGCTTATATACAATTATTAGCCTTAAGAAATAGCACAGCACTTGATCTGATTTGATTGTTTTGCCCGTTGTAATCTCTAGCTAATAGTTCATATTTATGAAAGCTTTTAAGTATATGCATTTCGAAGTGTTATATTTTATAATCTTATCAACTATATAAGTACATGACTTTACTATTGATGTCTATACCTAATTTAGCCTAAATCAATCTTAACAATACAATGGTTTTTTTTTTACATTGGCGGCTTATTATTAATAGTAGTGGCATATTATATATAGTAAAAATCAGTTATGCATGTAAGTACCTTATCTATACAGCATATCTATCAACTATTTAACGTTTTAAACCCTATAAATCACGAAATTTTGTTTGCTTGCTTAGTTATTATTGCATGATAATCTGATTAATATAGATTCAACTTTCACTTTTAAAGCAAAATGAAATTATTCGGCAAAGACGAGACTAAAGAAAACTGGTATACAGTAATAATACATATTTAAATACAAATTAAAAAATGGCGAAAACTGTTGCATGAAGAAAATAGACTTTTTATTTTCCGTGATATAACTTTCAAAATTATGGCCACTGAGGTCATTCACCGACAATAATATAATTTATGAAAGCAGTAAGGCTTTGAAAAAGTTTTTTTACTGAAGGCAGGCTCAAAGCATTTATAATTACGTACTTTTTACTTAGTAACTGCTGTACAAAGTACAGATTAAATACGTATAAAATAAAGTTGATGGAATAAAAGAAATGCTTTTGAAAAAGGGTATACATAGTAAAATAGCAGCTGTCGAAAGAAAATTGCAAAAAATAATATCAAATGTGTTTTTTGTGGTTGTAATGTAAGCACAACAATGTTGTTTAAGCAAGCCTTGAGTTAGAAGTACAGTACATCACTCACTTATTTTAATAGATGGTATTTAAGCGTGAATATTATTTGTCTTCATTCCCTCACTAAATGACTATGGTTTGTTTGAGGTCGTGAGGTCGTTAGTTCTCCTTAAGATGCTGCGACGGCAACTTTTTCTGCTGCTGCTTTAGTTGAACGTTCACGCTCTATTAAATTTCAAAAAATTATGTTCAGGGTTACAATAAAAGTAAATGTGACTAATAGCTAATGACGATAGTGGATAAATTATGTCATTTGATTGAGGGTTGAGGGATAATGTATACAGTATATATATATAATATATAATCATGTAAAATAATATTCAAAGGTTCAACGCAATTACCTTGTAATTCTGGGAGCGGGGTTTCAGGAACTTCTGGCAGTGATGTAATTTCTTCTGAATCCGGTGACAGTTTAGAGATATCTCTTGGAATCGTAACATTTTCTTCGGCCATTATCTTTTCTAATTCCGTTTCAACTTCTTCCAAATCCTCTGGACTTAGATTAGTACTTAGTAGATCATCAATTTCCTTTTGCTTCTCAACTCCTTCTCGAGTTTCATCCAAAATTCTCTCGATATCTTCAATGGACATCATATCGTGAACTTGCTTCAAAGCTTCGTTACCTTGCTTCAAACCCTCTAAAACCTGTTACAATAACATGAATAGAAATATGAAATCAAAATGTGAATTTTCATATAATTCATAATACTGTGCCAAAAAGAGATAAAAATACAATAGTTTATCATTAATGGATATAAAAAAAGCAAGTATTTAAAATTACCTTTATTTCTATATTAGCAAACTCTAAATCGTGGACTAGTCGTTCAACATTATCAAGCTGTGCTTCAGACTTTTCCAGTAACGTTTCTTGGAACCTTTTCTTTTTCAAAAGGAGCTTGGCACGGCTGTATTGCAATGAAAAAAATGGACCACATAGTTAACATTTATTTCATATTATCGTCTGTAGTCTGTATATATTTTGTACTTTTATACTATACGAAGTAAAAGTAATAAGTACATACTGCATATACACATGACATAATTTCCAAAGAAAACAACACGAATTAATTGTGTGTGACGTTTTCTACAATATTTTACACTATTGCACGTATGAAATGTAAATACTCACTCCTTCTTCCCCTCGTGAAGTAACTTTTTGGCCAGGTCTCGTTCTTTTTCCAGGGTTTGTTGTATTTTCTGTTGATACTGCTTTAATTTATCACGTTGTTGTTTAAGTTGCTACATTTCCAAAATCAAAATACAAAATTAAAAGTCATTTAAAAATCAATCCATCCTTTATTCCATGATTATTACTCCAAAACAATCAAAAATACATTAAATAATACTATAATATGTACTACATACTACATCATATTGTTCGCTATCTTACCAAAACAGCTTTATCCTGTTCTGTAACCTTTGACACAGGTTTTTTAGACTTTGATAACCAACTCCCCATTATGTTTTATTTATTTTAATATTCGATTAAAACTTCAAAACTTCACTCTGGTATATAGATGGTAGACGTTTATTGTTTATTAGTTAACTTTGAATACTATATAACAATAGGTAATAATAGAGCTCTATTCTAAAAAGTTACATAAGCTATGCTATTTATAAAAAAATGTCAAAAATTATATTAGTTTTTTGTACAATTACAACTGTTCTCCGTCTGTCTAATGTCGGTATAAATGACAATACTTTAACACATTACACACTACACACACACACACTAAATAATGAATGACTCAACGAGTTAAGTATTGTATTTAATGACTCAGACTTTTAAAAAATACAAAACTACGTCAGGATTTGGGAATTTTTATAGTTTTTGAATTTAATGACGATTATTTACTATGTAAAGTAAAACACAAAAGTATAATAATTATGTATAAATAGTTAATGGTAAATAAATATAAAAGCCCAAATCTCTAAAAACTCTCAACTCAGGCTTTTTTCTGGTCTTTTAAACTTTTAAACCTTGAACATGCGAACCCCAGTTTTATAATACAGAGAGAACATTTAATTCAGCTCTGAGATCCTTTATCAGGCGGTTATGATTTTTGAAAAATCTCAATTAATTGAATTTTGAGATGAGATCAGAATATCAGAATTCGCAATTTTAACAATTAGCAGTCAAGTTAAAAATGTGGAGGGAAATGTCTACTTTCCCCCAGACACGGTCCAGTGGGAGTATTTAGTGGCAATAGAGCAACCTTGCAGTTGTCCTTGGAAAGGACCCTGCGTGTACTACGACGTTGAGGTCGATGGACAAGTAAACCCTTC
>JAQIVE010000649.1:0-33793 GCA_034698285.1 Sminthurinus bimaculatus
TTCTCAAAAATATTCAAAGAATTCTCAAAAATATTCAAAGAATTCTCAAAAATATTCAAAGAATTCTCAAAAATATTCAAAGAATTCTCAAAAATATTTAAAGAATTCTCAAAAAATTCAGAAAATATTCAAAAATTTCAAAAAATATTCAACGAATTCTAAAAAATTCAAAAGATATCCAAAGAATTTCTAAATTATAAATTCCCAAAAGAATTGTCCAACGTCTTGAAGTATTTTTCAAAAATATCCATAGATTTGTCGACATTTTTCTAGCAATACACAAATAAATGAAAAAATTTCCACGTACCTTCAACAATTTGATAAATTTTCTTGAAGATTTTTTGTACAGTTTTGACTTCAAATAAACTAATAATACATGTTTTTTATGGATTACAACATACCCCAAAAAAATTTCTCGAACAATATTCCATCGTAAAAGAGAATATTTCCCTTACAAAACCTTTTCATTTAATCTCATGAAATTTTGAACAGGTATTGGTCGAAAACCTTACCAATTTTGGTCACCTGTTAATGAAATTTTGATGATATTTCATCAAAAATGCCAACCTCGTCAAATTTTCATGAGATTTGTTAAGATTTTTTTCTAAGCGTTAAGTATTTTTCGAAGTTGTTTAGGAATTCATTAAAAGATTTTGAGAATTCTATGGATATTTTTGAGAATTCTTTGAATATTTTTGAGAATTCCACGAAGTTTTTTGAGAGGTCAAATTTTCATGTTTCATAACATTGGAGTAAATTTAGAGCTCAATTGCAAGCAAGTATGAGCCAAACGCGATGTTGACATTTGTTACAGTGAGTAACTTGAAAATTTCCGACACTTTTCATCTTTGGCCACGTTTGTGTCACTTTGTTAATGACATATCGTTGACCAAAAATCAATTAAAAGGTGTCGGGCCTTGTACGGCAATCGAAAAATTTTATCGGGCACTGTCGGGCGATCATAAAAATGTGTCGGGCACTATCGGGTGATCATTAAAATGTAAAAAACCAAAAACATATTTTCAAAATATAAAAAAGACGATGTCCCGATGGCATCCCGTCTTAAAATGCCGGATCAGGTCCCCTCCTGCCCGGCCTGCGGCCGGGCAGGGGGGTGTCTTTTCCTCGCCGGCCAAAGGCCGATTTTTAGGGGGTCCCCCGGCCGCCTCGGCTTCAGGGGGGGTGCTCGGGGTGGCTGGGGTGCCGCTTTTCGGGGTATGCACCAAATCTTTCCTAAATGCATGTTAGTCGATTTCTTTGCCATTTCAGGGACTATTTCAAAGCTCAAACGAAAGGTCTCATCTCTTCCTTCTCTCCGTACGAGTAATATATAATCAACATTCAACTTATAATGTAGGGTATAATACAGTCACAAAGAATGTAATTGGAAGAAAGAGTGAACTATAAAAGCATTGAGTATGGTTAGGGACTATGATGAAGAAAGTAAATAAACTCAAAGGAAATAAAGTTTTAGTCTGCTTGTTTGCATGTTAAATATGTATATGTGTGTGGCAACACATGAAAGTGCTTTTTCTTGAGAAAAGTATTTCTGCTGTGTACATGTACGTAGGTGTAACTTCTGAAAGGTTAAGAAAAATGGCCGTGACTGTTATGTAATTTTTTCATAATAATTAAAAGCCCTGACCAATTTAGTCGTGGTTTGTCCATCTCAAACTAATGAAAGAGTTTCTCCGTAATATCAAGATGAAGATCCAAAATATTGTTAATTCAATTTTGTTATGTTGTCGCTAATATCTACAGTACATGTAGTGGAGAATGAATACAACAAGAGAGAGAAATGCTCAGCTCAAGTCTCAAAGGCAAAGATCTGTAGCCCTGTGACCTTTTTTCTCTCTTGCTTTTTTCGTTACCTTTTTTTTATCTTTCCTTCACTTCTTTTCCCTACTTGATCTTACTTTTACTTCTCTTTTACTTTCTCTACCTTGTTTTCACTTCTTTTCTTTACTTTCTACTGCGCTTTCTTCTTCTCTATATTTTGTCCCAGATGGAATTTCTCTGACTAGCTTTGGCTCAGACTTGGTTGTGACTTGGGTTTAAAGAGGGAATATAAATTGTATGATTATACGACGCTAACTTAGATGAGATGTAATAATAATAAGTTTCGTATGTTTATAGATACAGTACACAGAGAATTATGTGTGTACCGTATGTACGTACATACATGCACACAATTGTGCTTGGTGCCTTGACTTACCCGGTTATACTTTTCATTTTCATGCAGAAGAAGAAAATAGAGGATGGAAAAGAATAGAGCGAGAATTTTAGATTGAGGCACTTGAAGTTGACTTTTGTTCGTTTACGTATGTATATGTGTATATATGTGTGTGTAAAAAATCGATCTGTATAGACGATTGGATTCATATGTCGAGAATAATCGAATAATGGAGGAGGTCATACACAGCGAAAATATAAAATCGAACAGAACAGGAAAGAACATGTATGTGTTCGTATATATATTTTATATATGTACGGCCTGCTGCATGGAGCAACTTGAACTCTCTAAAGTTACTTTTCTCAGTTAATCGCTTGGAAAATGGCTCGGAGAGGAGAAATAAAGGTGTACTTTAGGACTCTAATGGCAGAATTGAATGGCATGGAAGTTGAGGGGGATGAAAACATGTATGGCTTTGCCGTGCCATACATAGACTCCTTTCCGATAGATGGATGGGTGATATAAATGCATACAGCATACAACATACACGCAGCGTGTGTGTTAGTTGTTAGATTGATAGATAGAAAAGTAGATAGATAGATGCCTATATCTATGCATCGAAAAGCAAAAGGGCTTTTGATTTCATTCTATTGTGTTAGTGTGTGTGTATTGTAGTCCAAAAGTACTTGCATTGTATACACACTACACACATATATATTTCTTTATTATATGTGTACATTGTACACTCTACAATCTTTTTTCAGGTATACATATATACCTATACATAGTGTAATAGTGTGAGTGTGTTTGTGTGTGTGTGTGTGTGGTAGTAAAAAGTAAAGAGGAGTTAGTCCAATGTCGATCTAGATGTTGAAAATCTACTACAAGTCGTATTAATAGATGTTACAACTAACTTAAAGACAAGAGAGTAAAAGAGAGAGAAAAAGACTATAAAAACATAAAAGCCGAACATTACATTCAATCTCCAGTGTTTTGTGTGTTTCCCCTTTCTCCTAGCCTGTCTCATTCTCATTCTCACTTAAGTACAGTCACAAAAAGTAAAGCTGTGTAATAAAGTTAAAAATATTCGTGTCAAGTGTAAACTAGAGCTTTTAATTTAAAAGCCTTCACTGTCAAGCCGGAGGGAGAGAGAAAGAGAGAGAAAAGCAGAACGAATGGGGATGAAACGAATGGAGAAGATGGAATGAAACTGCAACGACATGAATGCATCATGTTCATATGACTATGGCAATGGATACGGATATGGATGGATATCTTGTAGTATACATTTCTGATATTATGTGTGTGTGAATATTACACGCACACACTTTTTAGGTTTTGTCCTTTGATTTTATGTTGAAAAAGCAGAAAAGACGAAATATTTCATTAGTTGGCTTTATATTTACATCTTCAAAGCCTTTCAATTTTGATTTCAATTCAGGATTCCTTTTATCCTATTATGCATTAATATGGTCGTTTTGTGTACAGTTTTTACACTACAAAACAATGCAATTATACATACATGTATATAGTAATAACGGACAAAATCTGTCTATTCCGACTGACTGACTAACAAGTCGTCTAATTCACTGTGTAATATTGAGTTTTGGATTTAAATATCATCTAGCGAACATGTATTGTGTCCGCTTGACCCAGATAATATAAATTTCTCACTGTATCTGCTTCCCGTCGTCAAAGTGACATCGGGCGGGACGAAACGGGGCCGCATAAAGAGTCCCGAGTTCAAGTTTTAGTGACGGTGGCGGTTGTTTTATAGGCAAAATAACAACATAATGTTGTGGGGGAAATATCAGCAAAGGCTCATTTCACTTTAACATCCAGTTGACTGGAATTCTGGAATCTCTGAACTTTCTTTCACTACACGGTCTCTAGACATTCGCATGCTTAGTTTGTATGTAACTTTCTGTCCGTATATATATACATAACATAGTGCTGAAAGTTGAAGTTACAGTTGAACTCGGACTTGGATTCAAAGAGGGAGCAGATTCTCAGAAGAATTGGAGCCGAATAAACAGGGGAACTCGTATATAGCATCAAAAGTTAAATGTTGAGAGAGATTGTAAAGGAGAGGACATACATAATTATATTATGGGGGGAGATCGATTGGATTGGCCAAACGCAAAATATTATTACTGTACTATATGATGGCCTAAAAATAATGATTATTATAAATAGTTTTTATTCTCCGTGTAAATACAAGTAAATACAGATACAATGTCAAAGTGAAAAGGATAAATACTTTTTGTATTGCATCACGTTGCATAAAATTTGAGGAAACAACATTAAAGGGCATGAAATGTATACACACATATTACTGCATTGAGCATAGATTCGGTTTCGGGATGATGATGATGATTATTATTATTGAATCGCGGATTTCGTCGGAACATTCGGGGAAAGTTCAATAAAATGTATCGAGAAAAGCATCAGTTGTTACATCGACAAAATAAATATTTTACCATGGGTATACATACATACATATAAAGTTTTATACCAGAGACTGCAGTCTCCAAAGTTGGGGAGTGGAGACGTGCGTTGCCTATGGAAATGAAAATGAAGCTGCAGTTGTACAGTCATTACAATAGTATCATTATTATTAGCGTGAGACTCAACCTCCTAAACTAAAGAACTAAAGACATATTGCCCATCTAGCCATCGAGAGTTGGTTCTCTCTCTTTCTCTATAAAGAGTTTAGACATTTTCACGGCGTCACGTCCTGTCATCCAATGCATAGGAAATTCGTTCATTCGTTCAAGTCGAATGTCGAACAACGAACCAGAAAACCAGTAAACGTGTTTGACTCTCGACTCAGTTACGCTCAGCTCAACTCTCAACTGTGAATTGAGAATTGGAGTATAATCGGGGAACAATAACGCAGCAACTGATGTTTACTTTGCTGAATATAAATAAATAGGTCCATGCTTTTACTCTCTCCGCATTAGCATTTGTATTATTGCTGCGTTCCTTCCCGGGAGTGTACAGTGTATACGTAGCTGATAGTACATAAAACAACAGTGCAGTACTGGATTCTACGTATAGTATGTAGTAAGATAAAGATGAATATTGCGAATTTCTGTGTTATACATACAGCAAGGTGCGATCCTGTTTTCCACTGTTTTCTTTTCTTCAATGGCTTCTGGAAAATAAAAAGTGAAGCGCGTCATATTCCATGTTGTTTATAAACAAAATAAACTGTATAGTATAGGAATAATAATAATGATAATGTCTACTAAATAGAGGAAAAGGTAATGTTTTCACTCTCCGCTCTTTTGCACATGTATACTTGTAGCATTAATGCTCTCTTCTTGCGATACATTGACTACTGCAAGTGGCCCACTTCGTTTCGAACGTTTATGCAATATTATTATTATATTATTATGATTATGTTGTTATAAGATATACTATTTACTCTATACACGATGTATAATCTGTGCATGTTTCTTCGATGAGTGGGAGTGAAGTGTGCCGCGAGTTAAAAGAAAATCGTTTATCGAAACAACAACACTCATTTTCTTGCTCATAATTCATTTCAACATTAGGAAGATTTGACACTAAGTAAAAAGCTAATATGTAATTGATTTTTTATGACTTTGAGTCAGCTCATGAATGTTTTCTATTACCTAAAACCTGAACAAGCTTGTCATTGCTCAGGTGTTTATTATCCATAATATGCAGTTCGACTTTTCCTTCAAATCCGTGCACTTTTTTAGCCATTTATTGAGTCCATTATACTTAAAAGGACAAAATTAAACCATCAAAAACAAAAGAAGATCAAAATTTTTAAAGCATGGGGAAAGACCATTTGTTGACACAGTGCCAAACCTTTGTAAGATACAAAATAGAAATTAGGTTTATCAAAACCCTTCAAATTTGTTTGTTCCTCCACAGAGCAGTATGTATGCCATAAATAATACGCATATTAGCTTTTTTGCTCCCCGGGGAAAAGGAAGACGCTTAATTTACAGTATAGGCAACCAGCAAAAACAAGTCCAAAAGTTTTATCATCACAATATGTATGTATGTATGACATACCCCCGAAAATGTACGGGTGCAAATATCAAACTGTATTTCTAACTAAGTAGAATGTGTAAAGCGTAGCAACACCAGGATTTTTTTAACGAAGAGAAAACTGTGTAATATTTATTATATTTTATGGTATCACAATGGCGGAGAGGCATTGCAATCGAATGTAATACAATGTGAAAGAGCTAGGGAAAGTACAACATACAGCATACACAGTACATATAAAGTGGGATGAAGAAATGTGAAAAAGAAGAAAGAGTAAAAGTTTTCTGTAAAGGATGTGTATTTTCGTGCTCTCTCATTCCATAATATATCTTAACTTGAACAGTATTTTGGGGCAAAGTAGTGTGAGTGTGAGTGAAATGCATGGATATGTATGTATGTGCATAGGTACATGTACAATGTACATGTGAATGTAAGACGAAGGCGCGTGTGTAAACTATATAGTATTAGTATCATCATCATCATCATAATCATGGTCTCAACGTATAGCCTAAAAGTGGAGAAGTAGAGAGAAACACGTCTTTTGTTGTCGCCCGGAGACGTAAAAAAGAGATTCATTTCCTTGTGAAAAAGAATGGATAGAAGTACATGATAGAGATAGAGGGGAAAGAAAGAAAGAAGGGAAGATAGAGAGAGAGAAAGAGAGACCAAGAGATCTTGAAGAAACGAAACGAAAACGAATGAAGGCGGGCAGAATGAGCAAAACAGAACTGAACGAATGAGAAGAGTAGAAAAGCAAAGAAGAAAACGAAAAGAACTGAGAAAAACGAAAGGAAAGGAGCTGACAGACAGCAAGCTGGCTCTGACTGAAAATACCGAAAAGGAAGAAAGAGAGACGATGATGATAGTGAACAATAATAGTAGCAAGCAAGTGACAGAGTGAGTAGGTACTGAGCACTGGAGCACCCAAGAAGGATACGAGATAAACATGTAATGTGTAGACTGTGGACTTTAATGTAGAAGAAAGAGGTAGAAAAATCCGAATGAAAAAGGGGGAAAGGGCCAACTAACACATATTATGTATATATAGGGACAAGGAACATTCAGGACATAAACGGACACGTGAAACTTGCTTCTTCGCTCTTGTTGAGACTAACTCATACCCGTCCTTATACATACACATATTTTTGTAGGTATTCAATGCGCAGAGTGAGTCCACAAACATTACTGATAGAAAACTGATAAGGGCATTCTAATCTTTCCCCGTTACTTTCTCCTTTCCTTCTATTTACTTAATATTATGTGATAACACATAATATTCTTTTTTTTACATTAACTGTTTTTATTCTACTGTAAATTGTTGTTGTTTTTCCCCTTCATATTCAAAGATCTGGGCTAAGCTCCACTTCATAAAAATTAGTTTCCCTTTGGATTCTTTTTAAACCTAGTTTTTCAGAATTTTTTATTGTGTGTTTTGTATATTATATAGCTCTTCTTTCAGTTCTTAGCTTGGTTTATTTTTACTATTATCATGAGATTTGTTCTCGGTTCGTGTCTTTTCAACTAAAAAATGGAGAAATGGAGAAGAAGGAAGAAATAAATGTTTACGTAACAATAAAAATAATAAGTAAAATATATGTACTCAAGTTTGAGTACAACCGTATGTTTTGTAACAATAATCCTCATTCCTTGTGTTAAAATGTAGTTGAGCGAGGAATATGGGCTTAATTTGAGTAAACAACAATGTATGTATGTATGTGTATTTAAATTGGGAAACTTGAGCCTACGTTATGAATGTTTCCATTGGATTCGAATCTTGAAGCATTTTTTTTTACTTTGCTTTGGCTAATTGGCTATGGACAATCCATTTTGATTGGCATGCAGTTTTGTGTATGTGCCCGTTTGTAGACATCAGCACCAGCAAGCAGGGAAATTTACAAAAATGTGGAAAGTGGAAAGAAATGTCGAGTTGTGTAACGGTTAGTTTGTGTACTAATTACCAAGTAGCATTACCTCTGTCTGAGTGAGCTCTAAAATTTTGAATGTGCACACACGTGTACTTCTATAATTATCATTCACATGCGAAGGATGATGATGACTATAATGATAGCGATGTTTTTAAGAGAAGCGATATAATAGGTGTATGTGTGCAGTGAGCACATACTGCACACAAGTAGATAGTTGTATAAGTATTTTGTACATAGATATGTGTGTCTGGAGCTCTCAGCTTGAGGTTAATTAGATCTGTGTGTTGATGAGGCATGAAAATAATTTTATAAGCTCCTTCCTTTTCCAGTTTGGAGAGATACTACCGCTATTAGCAAAAACTTCTGGTTTTGATTCTGCCGCTCTATTTCATTATTTTCATCCTGAAGAATCTCAAGAGCTCTCTCTCTCTCTCTCTCTCTCCCTCTCTCTCTCTTCTCAACTTATAAAGAAACCAAAAGCTCACCTTTCCCTTCATCTTTCTTTATTTCTTCTCCTTTTCGTCTATTCCCCCAATTCTCAGTATGAATTAAATGCGAAGAGGAGGACTCAAATATGGAATAAAACGGAATCACATTCTCTATATATTATTATACCCTTGTAAATGTTAATGGATGCAACACAGCACAGTTTAATTTGTAAGTTTATATGTATGAATGTGTACAGTGTACACACATACAAACATTGATTAGACATTTTCCTATCCATATACCACCAAATCTTTTGCTGCCTTTGTAATCGTGTTCTCTTTCTCGCTTTGACTTAGAGAGAAGAATGAGAACTTTTGGGAATTTGTGAAGTAATATACGACTGTTTTCTATCGCTGATACTCGTGCTTATTTTCTCTTCCTCTCTCCTTCTCTGAGCTCGCGCTATCTTTTTTTCTATACGTGTGTACGAATATACCGTCGTATTTAGTACATTTGTGGAGGTAAAAGGAGGAGGAAGATTCTTCTAGTATAATTTAAGATTACACTTTATTATCAGCCGTGTATATATATATATCCAGTTCCACGTACGTTCCACATAATGGAGCCCTGATCTTTAGTGTCAGATAAATCTTCGCTTTGGAAATCTTTGTCTTCCTGTGTATATTATGTTGCATACGTGCGATCTGTGCATATGCATGGGTATTTATTACGGCGTTATCTGGTAAGTGGGAGAAAATAGAGCTTCATATGGTATTTATATCGGATGCTCGTTGTTGGTGTTGTTGCCGCCATTCCCGTTGCGGCACAAGGAGAACAAAATACATAGATGAAAGAAAAGCGTCTAGTAATTTCGACTTTATATGTAATGTGTATTGCAGATATTGCGTGTTGATTTGATATCCAAAAGATTCGTTTTATTCTTTCTCCCATATTCCGTAAGGATAGGGAGGTTCGACAAATTGGTGAGAATTCGTGAGAATGTTTTGTATGCGATCATTTTTTTCTCGAATTTTCACCTCAGATTGAGAAAATGAATAATTTGTTTTTGGCAAACTTCATTATCCTGTGTAAAAACTCGACGGTATGTATATCTGAAAGTTAAGTATAAAACACATGTTATTTTGTAAGTGGGGTGTATAAAATAATAACATACGAGAGAGATATTTTTCAGTTCTTTTCCATTAACTTTGCTCTCACCCCTCTTTCCCCCTCCCCTCCCTTATCCTTCTTCTCTGTCATGCTCTTACCTCTTGCTGTTGTTGTTGTTATTCTTCTTCCTGCTCTCCTCTTGTTTCAATAGCTCCTTTAATAAATATACTTTGAACTGAATTAGTTTTGTCTTAATCATTGGCTGTTTGTAAAGCTCCAGGCTTTTGGAGGTACTTACTTTATACTTTAGTACATAAATAGCCGCTAGAAAAGGTAATCTCTCGCTCTCTCTCTCTCTCTCTTTCTATTTCTTTGGATGAACAGTTGAAAGTTGAAACTATACAAGTATGCATGAACAAGCTATACAACTACAAAGGAAAAACAATTCAAAGCCGTTTGCTCTCTTTCTTCGTCGCTCTCATGCCGTATTTGTGTGTGTATGTATGTATAGGTGTACTATGTACTTTTCTTTCTTTGTTTCACCTTTCACTTTCACATACTACACTAAATACCTAACCCACTCATAGTTTGGCCTTTGAGTATTAGCTTGTAGATATGTACAAACATATATGTGGTCGTAGGTATAGATACATTGTGGATTGTACGTGAAAAAGAAGATGTACATATGCGAAATCAAGGATTGGTTTGCTATTGGCATCAGAGAAATAATCGCCGAGTACCCAGGAACAATTGCAGTTTCTCTCTTGTTGCTTTTGTTGTTCGTATGTCGTCATCATGTTGGAGTATTACCGTGTATATGTATAATGTACAGGGTCCACCAGAAATAGATGCATATGTGGAAACTTTCGGCTTGGGAATATTTCCCTTATGTACATGCATTTACTCAATGACTTTTTGATTACGCATAAGTAGGAAATCATCGAGTAAATGTATGTACATAAGGGAAATATTCCCAAGCCGAAAGTTTCCACATATGCATCTATTTCTGGTGGACCCTGTATATGTATAGAGACGACTGCGAATAGAAAGAGAAACGGCACATTCGAGGCTTAATCCCAGGGTGTCTGTATTTCGTTTGTATCAACTATCAGCTTATAGAGGATGTATTTGTGTAGTACTTGTAGGTACGTTGTACGTCTCCTTTTTCCTCCTTTCGTTGTCAGACTTCAAGTCTCTCTCTCTCTCTCTCTAGTGATTGTGATGCTCTCATGGAGCGAGAATGGAGGGAGAAAGAGAGAAATTTCAAGTGCTTTACAATTATTATTGTACTTTGTATTTGTACAACTCCAAATCTTTATTGTTAGATTAGATGAAGAGAATCTGTCTGTATTGCTCGTATGTTTTCTATCCTCTTTCTCTCTGGTCTTGTATCTTGTGTGTGTATAATGTAGAAACAGGGAAAGGTACGATATATTATTGACATATACAGGTTGTACTTTCCCTGTATAAATGGATGCTGATGATGATGATCATAATGACTCAACATTCCTCATAATACAATACGTAATATAAGATATAATGTGCAAACTAATGTGTGTGAAATTGTAGACACTAAATCGGAATTGGGATTTCAGGAATTATTTGTGAAGGGCTCATTATAGGTTTAGAAAAATCATCATTATGACGAGGACTATTGCTTTGACGATGAGTGTGGGTTTTACAAGTACTCGTGGAAAATACAAGTGCAGCTTGTATCATCATCATCATCATTAATAATATTACTGTAGTTTTTACTTTTACTTTTAATTTTCTGTTGCACTATATCTACTATGTATTTACAACCCATTATTCATAATATTTTGTAAATACATATATGGCGTCAATGACAACGGCGTATATTATTTTTAGTATTTTATTGCCATTAATATTGTTGCTGCTGCTGATGATGATGATGTTTTTGTCGCTATATATCGTTATGGTCGCATAGTCTCCTTCTTTTTTAGTCGTATGCTGAATGTTAATAGACTGTTGAAAGTTTGGGGGACTTAAGTTGGGCTTAATTAGGCTTAGTTGACACAAAATCCTGTTTAATAATGTTGTTCTATTACTGTATAGTTATTATCATTACTATTGATTCCACTTTTCATTTCATTTGTATTATAGCAAAACAGAGTGTTCAAATGATTACTGGACGATGAGAAACCTGTTACGTTCTTACTATTGCAATCATAATATAGTCGATCATCGCATTTTGTATTTATTTATTTCAAAGATCATGCAAAAATAAGAAGTATTCTTCGTATAATAATATATGGCATTAGAAATAGCATGATCATTATGTAATATGTATGATGATATTAGTTGCATATCATACAATAAAATTCGTATCCGGTGACCTTAACGTCAAGCTTCCACATTTTTCTCATTTTGGAGATACATGGAATAATACGGATTTTGTTGTATAAAGTCTAAAGTTAAGGCCTTCTATTGACGGGCGTCCTTACTTTTAGTTCACAAAAGAAGAAGAACAAAAGCGAAACAGAACACTGTAGGTAGTTGCCTTAATATGATGAGCAGAAGATAATTCTGATATATCACAGAACACTGACATACGATACAGAACTTCTCCTTGTTGCTTATACTTGTATTCGTATATCCTTTAATTATATGAATCGTATTACCATCAGCCTGTGTTCTTGATCCTCGAGTTGGATCTAGATCTCTCTGTCTCTCTCCCTAGATTGCGAATATGTAGGTACTTGTTTTTCACATTACTCGTTTGCACATAATATACGTGTATGGTATATAAAGGTGTATGGCGTTTGTAGTTTGAGGAGTTTGAGTATATTGTGATATAATTTAGTGAATAGGATAAATGGAGAGGGAAACAATAATTTGTCATAGAGAACAAATGACGACAAATACCTATATTGTAAATAAATATCCATACATACATATTCTTCTTTTGTACCTACTAAAAATATAACGATGGCTATAACTAAGTATATATAGGCAGCATCATATCCAAAATCCACAGAGAGATACTCAACTCATATTATGCTAGATGTTCTTTCAGATAGCGAAAGGGTTAAATGATCTTAAACTTAAATGGATTCCATGTGTTCAAATGATTCCAACGCAGACCCCATCACCCATCACTATATACAGTGAATATTGCTGTATTTTAGCTTTAAATACAGGCAGTAAACATGTGCAATACTTTTTGTATGTGTTTGAATAATACTCGACTTGTATGTAATTCGGCATACTTTTGGGCATATAAGGCCTACTTTTTTCTACGTTCTACATTTTACTTGATCCCAAAACATCCGATATTCTCAAAGTAATTGTATCATAATCACGCATGCATATGGAATCGAAGTGTTGGTCGGTTGGTAACACGAAAGAGAGTAAACGA
This sequence comes from Sminthurinus bimaculatus, assembly GCA_034698285.1. Classification (NCBI taxonomy): domain Eukaryota; kingdom Metazoa; phylum Arthropoda; class Collembola; order Symphypleona; family Katiannidae; genus Sminthurinus; species Sminthurinus bimaculatus. Next base: position 13,046 of record JAQIVE010000649.1, read on the forward strand.
GAGAATTCTCCACAAATTGCAAATGTTTTGATAGATAGTGAGACCCAAGCACTGTTAGCCCTTTCTCTCGCGCGCTCTCTCTCTCTCTCTCTTTCCATCCTAAACTGCATGTATATAAATGAAGGAAGGAGAATCGAATATAATAGGATAGAATAGGATGCGGAGTGGGGTGGATCTTCTTCTTCTTCTTCTTGGTCTCCTTGTTGTTGGTGGAGAGTCCAAAATGAGATGGAAAAGAGAAAATAAATGGGTGTTTGGATATACCATACATGTGATAGTGCGGGTTGGGTGAATGTTCAAAGTATTGAGTGTGTGAGTAAAAGAGTGGCAGAGTGTGTGTTGGGTACAAATAATATAGACGTGAATGTTTGGATCGGAGTCTCTCTCTGCAGAATACACAGACACACATGGAATATAATAGAATGGAATGGAGGAGATGGTTGAATGGCTTAAGGTATAAATGTATTATCGTGGTGCTACACATACACACACACTCACACACACACATATGGAATGAAGGAGCAAAAGTAGAAGGAGTAGTAGTAGTAGTTGTAGTCGTAGTAACAGAGAGTAAGTAAGTAGTGCATAATCCTTTGGCACATTCTAGTAAGTTGTTCTGGTGATAATATGTGATCCAAAAACTTTTCCTTCTCCTTTCTCTTCCTTCATCTTGTGGATGTGTGCTTGTGTGTATTTGTATGTGTATGTGTATGCATGTGTTAAAGAGTCGTATCACAAAGTATCATTCTAATACTTATATATGTAAAGGGCTTACATATTATAGGTTCTACTAGAAACACACACGAGTATTCTAGACAGGAATAGGAGAATAGGATAGAAAATAGAAGGTGGAAGAATAGGAAGAAAAGCAACCAATACTAATAGCAAACACCACCCTTCCATTATATATATTATCCACTTCACAACATCGTCCTGAGAGAAAGAGACACGAGGAGGAGGAGGACGAGTGAAGAGTATCATCATCTAATGTAATGCCGACACCATGTGCATATACATAGTTGACAAAGACTATATATGCATGTACATACCGCCAGTAGAATGGGAAAGAGAATGGAAATAGTATAAAGCTTTGTATTTCCACCACCAACACCAACATCATCATCATCACCATGATCAACATCAATGAAAAGCAAGTGCCAAATGGAAGGAATAGGAGGAGGAATGGATGGATAGATAGATGAAATGATGATAGGATGAGCATCTTAAGTATATAAAGTCTATAATGAATTCAGTCCACACGAAGCGAGAGAGAGAGAGTCCGATCGTGTAGATTATCACTGTAGCAAAAGGAAGACAAAAGAAGTGAGAGGAAGAAAGATGAAGAGAGAGAGAGAGAGAGAATTGAGTAGAGGAAAAAAAGGTTTAACATCAAGTGTTATCTTGCAATAAATACAAAAATCTCCCTTTGTCTCCCTATCGAGTCATCCTCATCATGATGATTTCAATGTATGCATATAATACATACATACATACGTATGTCAATGTATATATTCCGTTATACTATCTTCTATCTTCCATCATACTATTACTACTACTACTATTATTATTATTATTCTAGATCAAAAATGTGTAACGTTCTTCGTTTTCATTCTCCATCGTCTGGAATACATTATATTATAGTATGTACTTTGCTTATATGGATATCCTATAGCAACGAGAGCGGAAAAGCGGAAAGCGGTACTTTTTTCAATAGGTAGTCTAAACACGAGGAAAAGTGTTTGCATAACTCGAATAGAATATGCAGAAGTAGAAGGTTTTTACATAGGTTATAGGAGACGATGTATAGATATCGCCGGCAAGATCCCTCCATCTGTAATCTCTCCATTTCCTCCGTTGTTTTTATGGTAAATTACTTTAAAGTTTAAATAAACATACAAGAAATATGGGATATTTCGTTTCTTCTTTTCTTGCGAAATGACCGACCTTACATTGCCAATGCTAATCAATTCAGTATTACATTATGCTCCATTTTTTTGTTCTTCATTTTTTGCCTCGTGCTTACTATACATTATGCATTTCAATAATAAATATGCAAAATAAAAAATCTACGTGGAAATAAGCCGGATTCATTGTTCAATTGGGAGAAAATTAAAATAAATTACTGTGCTTTGTACGCCATTTAATATTTAATCTGGTGAATTACCATTTGATTTCAAGAAATACGGTAATTTGACGATAATAATTCAGGCATGTGTTGGAAATTTAATTTATTCACCTATGGTTTTTTCTTGTAGAGGAAGCATGTTTTGTGTGATAAAGGTAGTATGTGGAATATGTGGCAAGAGAAAGAACGAGCCAAAAAAATGAAGAACGAAAAAATGAAACATAATATATATGTAGTAATATCTAATACCATTCACCATAGATTACCCACATCACACATACAGAGCGAGAGAGAGAGGATGGAGAAGAAGCATAATGTGCTTGTATTTGTATGCAGAAAAAATGAAGAAACGAGGAAATACTATAAAGAGGGAGATAAAGTGTAAGTAAATATAATAAGTGTATGGGGATGATAGCTTGAATTTTTTATGATGCTATCTTATGGAAGTGGAAAAAAAATTGGAAAGGAATGAAGGCATAAATATACAGAGGGTTGCTCCACATTATACATAAAAGTACTCCAATTGTATGTATTATGTTTTTAAGTTATTCGATATCTACGTTTAAGTGTAACTGCGGTTCTCAACGTTTTCTGCATATGTTTGGCCAAACATTTAATACATCTTTTTTTGACTCTTCTTTTCAAGGTGTCAAAAGTTTTAATACGAAAATTCAAATTAAATATACAAAAACAATTATAATAGATAGCGAAATGATAATACACAAATTCATTTCTATCACTGCTTGCAAAGCAAATCAAAATCGTTTTTAAAATGTGGAAACTTCCTCTGTAATTGCGAAGTAGGGTTTTTCGGGGTATAACTATTTAAAAAAAATGAAATACTTGAATGTTAATCATCCTGGATTTAGATTGGGATGGACTTATAGTTAAGTAATGCTGTTAATAGTCTTTGAAGCTTCTCTAATGTCCAAGGATATTTTATTCGTGCCTGAGGCATTCAATTTTTTGTTTTCAAAATTAGGTACCATATTTTGTAAAATTTTTACCTAGTGCATTCCCTACAGGCCGCTTCGACATGTGGAGAAAGAAAGAAAGAGACCGCTTGATATATTATCAAGCTACTGGTTTTTCCTACTGTTTTTTCTCCTCGTGTGTGTGCACAAATACTGTATAATTTACGATGCCTCGGTATGATTGTGCATTTGAAATAAGAATGTAAAATGCCGCATGCATGAATATTATTATTACTATTATCACCACCTATACAGATTCACAGTATAAATTGTAAATATAAAATGCAAACGGGGGTAGGGGTGTATATTGTATATTTTATACATATATACAACGGCACAAGTTGAGAGTTAAATTGAGGCAGGAAAGGGAGCAAAAAATAGCAAGAAACCATTCCTATAAGTGTGTGTACATGTGCAATAATGTACATACATGTGTGTAATGATCACGTTTGTTTTAGAGAAAGGGTACGGTGGAACGTATAGAATATACGCCCCACAGTAGTAGTCACACGTACCTAACGATAAGTGTCTATGTAATGTACAGTTATATCAAGGGATTGCTTCTATACAACTCCATGTTCTTTTTCTCCTCTTTCTTCGTTTTTCTCGTTGGGACTTGAGCGAAGATGAGATGGTTGCGCACATATAAAATACTTAAAAAGTTAAAAGTGTTTTTTAAAGACTTGATACTTGTCAAAATTTGAAAGCTTCTTCTTCCGCTCTTGTGCTCACTCACTCAGCTCTGCATCTCTCTCCATTTCATCTCTTCTCTGTCTTTCCGCGACAGTGTATGTACGTATAGAGAGTGTAGAGTTTAGCAGTTGCATGCTATTAGCATGAAGGAAACTAGAAACTGTGTGTACAGAAATGTAGTTGTCGTTTTAGTTAAGAATTCAGCACTTTCTTTATAATGCTAATGTCTTTTGAGTCCTTTACACACTCTTACACACATACTTATAAAAAAAGAAACCCTGAGAATCTAGAAATAAGTCTTACTTAAATGGAAAATATTTATATTTATTATTCTTTCTAGTTGTTCCTTATATATGCATAAGTTTTCTGTTTTTCACTAAAGTATGCGACCAACTTTCTATCTTTTGTGGATATGCTCACAGAATGTGGCCAAGGAAAGCAGATACTATTATTATTTACATGCATACATTACAAAATATTATGGAGCTTAAAATGCAGTAGGTGTATTTTCCTTCGCTTATATTACTTTACTGTTAGTTTTGTGTAAGGGCTTCATTACAAATTGTCAAATATGGCGGAGATTTTCTGCAATTAAAGTGTAATTTAAAGTGTTTTTGGCACTTTCTCTTCAATTTGTACTGCAAATTTGTAGGTTTCGTCTAAGCACTTTTTTTAATTCTGGAAAACTGGTCAAATGAACAAGAATGATTAAAGGGCAGAGGAAGTTCTTGACTCAATGTCAAACCTCCTTAACATATAAAACATATGCATATGAATATGAATATGCATGGGTGACAGTGAATTTGAGACTAAAAGTTATTATTATGATTAAAGAAGAGAATTTCATTCTGCCGTACACTGACGCACATATGTCAATGTATGCATTAAAGGGAAATTGCATAGAAAGGGAGGGCGATAAAGAAAATGTATAATTTGGGCCTTTTCTCCCGCTTTTGCTTGCATGTGTCTTACAACTTCTTTGTCTTTGCTTTTGTGTGTCGACGCGACGACATCGTCAGGAAGAATATTTTAGGCCGTGAGTCATTTCTCCATTCAAGTTGAGTATTTAGTGTCGCTCTTCTTTTGCCTATACTTTCTGCATCTTTCGCGTTTTAGTGGTACAGCATTTATGATTTGTATGTATTATGTATGTATAGCAAATAGGTATACGACGTGTATAGCATAAATACATTGTACGCTTTTCATATAACTACATGCACACATTTGTAGGCGAATAAAGACATTTAGTCTTTAGCCTTTAAATTTTGTGATAGCAAAGTGTTTAAGTTTAATGCACAGGAACTTTTGTTTCTCATCCAAGTAATTTTATAATGGAAGATGTACGTGTGTACGTATACATTATACAACCATGAATGTACAATGTACACATACGTATAGCATAGAGCATTAAAAGTATTATTTTTTTAATCCCCCGAATAAAATCAGGATGCACGGTTGAACAACGAGTAAGTAGCAGCTTGAACGTTCAGCAATAGACTTTGAATTTTGAGACTTTCTTAAGCATACTTACGCAGACAAGAAAGAAAATCTTTTCGTGCTGGGGAAAGACAGAATTTATTATTTATTCTCGGCCATATTGTACATTATTCATCATCATAAAAGCCCACTGAGCAAAAGGAATATGTGTAGCGGGAGAAAGGAAGAAAGCTGTACACATACATATTAGAAAAGATTTTTCTCACTAAAAAATTATGCATAACTACATATTTGATATGGAATCATTTTACTTTCAGTACGAAAATGAAAATGTGTGTACACATGCAATTGGTTTGGCGCAGATCACATAATTTTTATGTCTATGTAGTTTCATCTTGTGCATAAAATTATGCGTATCATCTTCACTTCATTTTCTGCTTCATATTTTGACAGGTTTGTCAGAGTTGTGAGTTCTACTTGTCCGCAAAATATGAGTTTGGGTTTGGGTAATATTTAGTTGGCGCGCAGACGGGCAGGTGCTTTTGCCTTTTTCGCTTACAAAATTTGTACCACATTAATTTGAGTTGACTAGGTTGTAACTCGTGTTGTTGTACATTACATATATTCCCTCTTGCTTCTTTTTGTTGTAGGACAAGTCAGTCTGGGTTTAATTTGACAACTAGTACATGTCATTCGTGGTTAACATCATGTTGAAAAATCAAATTTTATTTTACTTTATTTTATTTAAGTTTAGTGTTTTAGATGCTTACAAAAAGTCCTTGGATTAAAAATAAAGGCATGCGAAGACATTTTTTGCCATTATTTACAATTAAAGTGTGATGTGGAGCCTCCTTTTTGTTCTTGTAGTTGTATGTACTTTGTGCATGTTGATGTTTTTTTGTTTAGCCGACTTGATAAATTTTTCGGATGGTATGAAAATATTGATATTAAGTTTGACTTTATAAAATATACATATAAAGATATTTTATATATAAAACATGGATATACTATTTTACTGCTACTTTCTTACATATTACATTATATCTTTACACAGAAATACATATTTCACAAAATAATACGAAGGAAATGTGAGGAAACGGTAATATCGGGTGTACATTGTATGTAACACATTATCCATTATACGAGATTATATCTGTGTTGTACACATAGAAAGACTGTTCTACACACATTTAGCAAATCAGGTGTGGGTTGATATAATGACTGTTTCTCATGTTATGTTGTTGTTGAAACCTTGACAGTGTTTTAGTTGAAATTTTTGTTTTTCTACTCTTTCGTCTACGCTCTCTCTCTCTTCTCTCTCATCTATCGACCGAGCGGAGAAAGAAGCACCGAGCTTTCGTCAGAAAATACAATACAAATATATACAATATCATCTTCATGGGTACTGTATGATAATAAGAATAATAAATAAATAAAAAGTACACAGATATTATTATATTAGAAGACGCACCAAAAGTAAAACATCATGATTTATATACTTATATATACATATGTACACTTACATATAGAAGATATGTATACAAAGTTTTGACTCGAAGTTGAAACATGTTGATGTTGTTGTTCGTTCTCTTTTTCGCTCGTTTCGTTTTCAGTGTTGGCTGATGCTGACGTCTTATTCCACCATTCGCTCGCCATTTGCCTGGCATTTGGTTTTGTGAAGTGAAACGTGATAAGAATAAAAACACTTTTAAGCGGTACAATCCACCGATTTTTTCTCTTTCTTTCTTACTTCCTTTCTCTCTTCCCGCATACGCTTTATGTTTTTAAAACTTGTCCTAGTGTTTATATACATTATATGCAGTATGCAGAGTGTGTGGACTCTCTTTATAGATGTTATTGCCTATATAGACATGTAGTGTATGGTTGTATGCCGGCTTTGACATCAACATCATGCATGGACGTGCCATACTTGTAAGTTTTTGCATATTTTCCTCACTCCAAATTCCAGGATTGAGCACTCATCACAGTAGCGAGCTTTGGCACTTGTTGACTGCCTGATTCTTTTTAGATCATCAATTATGCTCAATTTTTTTGGTACCAGTTCTTTCACTCTGAAACTGGTTATTCTCAATTTATATAGAATTACTATATGAATTTCTAGAAAAACCAAAAACCAGAAGTAGTCTACTTTTGTCTTTTTTTGAAAAAATACAAATTTTTTCAATTATTCATAAAAATCTTTAGTTAATACCTACAACCAGACTTTTTTAGAGACTTCGTCGAATAAATGAATTCCGTCGGCGAAAGATTTTTGTCAAAAGACAAAACTGTACGAAAAATCAAATGTTTCAAAATGTGAAACTTTAGTATGGTGCCTAACGTGTTCAGTTATAAAACTGATCCCTAGGTTTACGTCTACTTCCTTCTGTTTTTCTTTCTTTTCTTTCTTTCCTACTTGTTGTTTGAAGAAGGGAGAACCTTATGCATGCATGTTAATTTGGATTTTCCAGTAAAATCCTCTCGCAATTTTTTCTTCCATCTATTCAAATCCTGATTCAAACTTGCACGCTGTACTTTTTCCTAACCAAAATGAAGTAGAAAGAACTAATGTGGATTGTACACATGTATAATGTGTATGTACAAAAACCGTAATATGTTACAGTGAAATCTCCCTATACCGGTCTCTCTCATGGGACTGGTAGATAATATTTACTGGTAAAACGAAATTCCGGTAAATGGATATTGCATACAAATAACAGGATAAGTTTGACTACACCTTCACAAGCTAGCATAGAAAAGTTTCACCATGTTCACAACATACTGCTGCTATGTATTTTGCTGTATCGGAAAACATTCCCAGACTTTGATAAACAGTCATAGCAAGATTTCACTGTATTGTTATTACTCTGGTGTTCATGTGTTGGATGCGGTACATGTCTAAGCGTGAAAACATTGTGCCTAATGGCACAAGTACAAATGGGAGTCAAAGTACACAAATGAAAAGAAGAATGGGACGAAGAGCACGAAGGAAAGCACACAGACCATTGCAAAACGAGAGGAGAAGAAAGAAGTAGTCGTAGTTGTACATGTGAAATGTATTTCATGATGTGTATATTTATATAGAGAATCTCTCGGATCAAACAACCTACTGTTACTGGTTACTGGTATGTACATATACATATTACCTAAATCGACAAGAAGAATATCTTTGTCTTTGCCTCTTTCTCCTTTGTACGTATGTATTTACTTGTGTGGTTGTGCATACTGCATATACATACGTAGTGTGTAACAGAGAGATGAGCAGACGAAATAAGATGAGAATGAGAATGGGATGTGTGTGTGTGTGTATATGTGTGTACTTTTGTATTTTGTACAGAGTGTTTAGTAGTGCGGTTTTGGTTTTAGAGAATGTGTGTATTTTATCACAATGTGAGATCATTTTTGGTTTGGTGTCAAGGGCACAAAGTTTGGCACTGTCGGTATTTTTTAACGATAACTTGTAGTTGAAGTTGTATTTGTATTCCTATCGTTATGTATAGATGTGATATATGTAATTCGTTGGATTTTTGTTCAAATTGTGTCTTGGATAATGTTGGACATGCTTCAGTTGAAAGACAGTATGGGAAAATTCCATCATGATCGTTCTCTCATCCCTCCAATTCCTTTTGTTCTTCTCTTTCTTTCTTTTTATTCCTTTATACATACATACATACACACACACACATGTACATACAGTTTCAAGTTTGGATAGTTTCTTAAGAACATCATGGAGCATGGAGAAAATTGTGAAGGAATGAGAAGGGGACAAAAACCGAGAAAGGAGAAGCAAATAAAAGAACAAAAAGGATATTATTGGTTCGATTCCTTTTCTTTATTTTGTACTCCTCATACTTTTTTTCAGTCTAGCTCCTGTCTGGTTGAGGAGATCTTGTTGGACCAAACCGACATACATGTGCATGCACAAGTATATACCGATGGTGATGATCTCTCATCTTTTAGAAGCACACACGTGTACGGCAAGTATAGTGTAGATGATGTACCAAGGAGAGTAGGACAAAGAACAATTGAGAATTGAGTTGGTAGATTGGATTGGATGAGAGCATTAATTCTGAGGCTTGGAATTGCGTATACAAAATTGCCCTTCTCTTTATTCTCAAGTAATTTGTACTACTAAAGAACTTTATGAAACTTTCTTTCAAAAAGTATGAGGGCAAAAATATGAAAACATAATCACTTGAAATAAGCTATAGTGCACTGAAAGGTTATGGATTAGGGAAAATCATAAAAGTTCTTTCTGTTCAATACCAAACCTCCCTTATGTGATGCGAAAGCCGTCTGTAATCCGCAATATGATGAAGCCTGTTATATAGGTATAAAAAAAGAGTATAATGGATTAATGAGAGATGAGAGAAAGGACAGTTGTCTTGTATTTTCGGTTCGATTGTATGTATACTGTATTGACTGAACAGGGTTTAACCGAGCTGAGTTGAGTTGAGTTGAGTAGGAGTTGGAGTTAAGAAGAAGTTAGCAAGAAAAGGAAGAAAAAGTAGAATGATGAAGCCACGTCGTTTATCTCAAAGGAAAAGACAAAGAGAAAAAAAAGTAGAAAATAAGGGAAAGAGTAGAGATGAAGGGAGTGTACTTATACACATACACATACAAGTGAGTTTAAGGAATAAGAAAATGCGGTATGATATGGCGGTGATTAAAGTGTTTTGTCATTGTCTCTCCCCAGACTCCTCTGATACCGCAGGCTTATACAATGTACGTATGTACATAGTACATGCTGGGCTCTATTCCATGGATATTTGTATGTATGTACTAGTCTGTATAAAAGCATATCGTGTTTTTATGTGCAGAATGCTGCGAATTCGCACATGATATAAAATTTGTGAGTGTTTCTGTTTTGTGTAGACAACCGATAGTCTACCGAAGAGAGAATCTCCTCAGAATACAATACCAAATGTATTTATTTACGTGGGGAATAAAATGTCGTCTATCGTCATGTATTTCGTTCGCTTATTTGTATTGTACGTATATGTGGTACAGTATAGTAGTAACATGTAGTATTTGTATTTTTCTCGTAAATGCTCGCTCTCTTTTACAGTTTTTGCCTGTGTGTATGTGTATGTATGTATGTATGTATGTATGTACTGTGAATTTTTGACTCTAGAGACGGACGGATGGATTCAATTGAAGGAGCTTCTTTCCTTCTCGTCTCTTGTTCGTCTTCTCCATTTTACAGAGTGACACTTACACAAAACTATTGTCTTGTGTGTGTGTGTGTGAAATTCGCGTACATAAATTGACAGCGAGACTATCATTCCGAGCCAAAGCTCCGAGCTCCGAGAGTCGTCTCTACATGTCAACCGTTACCAGAGGAAGAAAGATCTACCATACAGTTATAATGTACAATATACATATGGCTATTACTTAATGTACACACAAGGGCTGTGTGACTACATACATACATACATACATGCATGCAGGATCATGTACGTAAGTACGAATAGTAAACATGTATGTGAAGGGGAATCGCAATATTGCAATATATGTTTTCTGAGAGAGAGAGGCAAAAGTGGGAAACAGAAGCTCGTGTCTCAAGTCTCAATTCCTTGCCAATTTTTTCTGATATTTCACATTATACACTTTAAATATCACTAGTTGTATATTGTACGTGTCAGTTTCTACTTTTATAATGTAACGACATACACTTGCACAAATCCTACATGTATACAATACAATGTATTTTATTTTTTTATATAAGTCTGTATGAAACACATTACACATTATTATTTCTTTCTCTTTATATCTTCCCACGCGGCCTATCTGTACATGTCATTAGTTTTCGTATTTTTAGTTAAACTCTCTCTCGCTCCCGCTTTCTCATGGACGATTGGATTGACACTGAAGGAATTATTGTCCGTGCGCTTCCTCTCCTTTCCTACATATATAATATATGTATACTCTTGTGTTTCTATCTGTAGCCAATTTCTTTTTAATTCCTACCGACACCCAAACACACTTGCTAGCTTACTAAATGGTTAGTCAATAATACTAGTACTTACGATTAGTGGAAACAGGATATTACGGTAACAAAACAAACCGCGTAAAGTTTTGTCATCCCCTTCTTTGATATGTATCGAAATGGCGTCATTAGAAATTACAATGTTACGATTCGTTACAAAGGTTAAAGAATTATGCGGTCTTTTCGTTGTGATTACACATTTTTCGTACATAATACACATAATAATATGTTTTTTGTGCAATCAAAAACGTTCATTTTGTTTCTTAACATGGATTTTTTTAAAAGAAATTCTCGGTAGCTTGACGAGGATCTTTTGAAAAAAACGAAATTAAGATTTTAATAACCGTATGCTTAAGACTGTGTATAGATATGTAATAACGATGACGACATCGGACAGTTGAGGTAGTAAATATTTATTTATCAATTGATTCGTGGACTACCAGCCGAATTAGATAAGACGACGGAGAAAAGAGGATCCAATAAGGAGATCTTTTTCGTACATACATATATGTATATGCACGGTATCTACCTAGATATGAGCGGACTGAATGGTGAGTGACGTGCGTGAGTGTATTTGACATGACATACATGGAAAATTTATTTGCCCATCTCTGTCTCTTCCCCATATTTCATTTATAGGGGTATTTATGTTTGTAATATATAGATTTCCTGATCCTCTGATATGATTCCTTGATTAGCTCGCTCCAGCTACGTGTCTCTTCTTTGAGCATGTTGAGGAAATGTACTAAATACACTAAATACAGATGTACATACATATAGAACTATACGTGCTGCACACTAGTTGTGGCTGGATCTTGAGTATGTATATTGGATATTGGATGAAGGAATAATGCACGTTTGGCCAAGTTTGGTCTGCTCTCCCTTTCCTTCCGTCCTCTCTCCTATTCCTCTTTTCCCTCCTGTACTGTATAGACACATACATACTCACATACATACATGGTGACGGTTTGTGAGTCAATGTTGGATGATTAAACTTTCTCATGGAAATCACATGGAATACTGATGCGATGACTGTATTCACAGACTTGTACACGGTAGTTTGTGGAGCGTATATATACATACATAGGGAAGAAGTTGTGTGTAGTAATATTGAGCGAGCTTTATATTTATTTATGTGTATCGAGGAATTTCTCCGTATGTTTTTGTACAGCGGAAACTCCTAGTTTGGTAATACACACACAGTCTGAAGGATGATGGGGTGAACGAGAAAACGACGACAAGGATGCATCTTCCTCGTCAAATGTTCATGTTTATATTTGTTGGTTGTGTACATTTTGTGTATATCATATTATGTTCCATATGTATGTCAAAGTGAAAATGAAACGATGTGGAATCGATGCTTGACAAACTAAGCCAAATCTACAACCATATTCGATTATGTGTAATGTACATACCTTAAGCTTTTCAGTTTGTCTCCTTCAATATGTGTATAGATATTTATATGTATGTATGTATGTATACAGTTTTCACAGATAATTAATTTAAACACGTATAATAACTTGAAAAGTTGAGATCTGCGGCCAGCTTACGGCGGCTGCAGATCGTTCATTCGTTAGTTTGGTGGATGTTTCTCTTTCCTTCCGGCTCTTTACTAGGAGTTTGTATGTATTTATTGATGTGTGTGTGTGTGTGCGGATGTTTGGTTTGGTTTGGTTTTGTTGTGTATCACATATTGCACAAATATCATGTGAATGTGTCATATATATGTATTTATGGCTTATGTGTATTAATACAGATATTTTGAACGAATTCTCCAACGAGCCCTAGAGTTGGAACTCCTTTCTCGGTGTGTTTTGTGTAGATATGATGATGATTATTATGTTACTCCGCTCCTCTCTGTTTCTTCTTGATCTCTGTTACTGTCCTCACAGTGTGTGTGTGTGATGTGATATGATATGCTATAATATAATCCTAGTTTAAACAAATCCATTCGAATTATGGGGATGACGCGTAATTCTAGATATATAGAGGGGAAAACGAGCATCTGAAATATGCTAATAATATAGATGTACGATTGTACATGTATGCAAAAGCTTTCATCAACATTCAACGAAAAAACTCATCGCTGTATCACATTATACAGAAAATTTGTTGTGATTATCGTAGAATATGTATATACAAAAATATGCGATATGATATATAATTATATGTACACATATATTATTGTACCATTCATCATATCGTTGCCAAACCACTCAATTCTCAAGACTCGACAAGTTTTTCTTTGGTTTGTTGTATGTGAAATGTGAAAGTTGTTATCCGGCTTGTGTAACACACAGTCGGTCTTTATGTAACGATCATTTGGGTATTTAAAGAGGGGATGAAGATTTTGTGAATAATTAAGCTGGATTTGGGATTTATTATCCTGGTATTTACGGAAACGATGAGCTGAAGAGTAGGGAGAAGTACATAGTATATTGCCGTATATCTGTTTTTGTCTTGTCGCTCGTTAGTTTTCCGACTTAACTTATTAATGCTTCTTTTTTTAGAAGTTTTCGGTAACATGGTAATACATTTTTTATATGCAAAAACACTTGGAAAGAACGTGATTTATTATTTAGGTATGTCATATCCGACGTGGTTAAGGAGGTTTAACATTGGAGGAACTCTCTCTTCCCAATTGTTTGCTCATTTTAATTTAAAAAGGTAAATATAGTTTATGCCAAACTTGTTTTGGGGAAAAACACACAATAGCAATGAAAGGTTTTCAATAAAAAAACAAATACAGATGGAATATGAGCTAAAAATTCAGGATAATCAATGGCAATGTTGGACCTTCAAATAGTTTTTTTCGTTGTATTTTTCTTTTGAATTTGTATGTCGCTAGCTTTTACTTGAGTGTCCAATGTTTTATTATAAATCGTCGTTCGAATGTGAAATCTGAAACGTAATCAAGTTTGGGTTTTTGTTCAAGGCCGCCGTGATGATAATGGTAGCTGGGATAGTAGTAGTATTAGTAGTAGTAGCAGTACAAATACATTTACAATGTAGGTATACGTACTTATGTTTATGTAGTATCATGGGCAGAATGCTCAATGGGTAATGCTGTTTGTGAGTTTGGGATAGAGAAGGTCTAGATCTAGCTAAAAAAAGGAGAATCGAACCCGAAGAAGGCCAAGCCATGCCATGCCATGGAGAAAGAGAGAAGTGCTCGAAGGGGAAATTGACATAGTAAATTATTGAAGGATAGGTATTTGTTCTCATTGGGTGATTTGATCGTGCAGAAAAGACAACTGCCGCGAGTTCTCTCGTTGCCTCTCTCCTTTTCGCCCTCTTTCTCTCGGTCATATCTCATAAGTCATACTTTGGGCCCCACTTGATTTCCTCTAGTTTTTCTCCAGAATTCTATCTGGAGATTTTCAGAGGTTCGTTTACTATTAAATTATGGTCGTGCCTCTTTACTCTTTATTCGTTCCTCTTCTTCAGTTTTCCAGTTCTGCCGCTCTGGTTCTGGTTCCAGTTGCCTCTTCCCCATTCTTATTCTGGCCGAGTTCGACTTACTTTCCTCTCCCTCGACTTGTAAAGTAAAAGTTAGTCGAGTTGGATGTACATCGTACATAGCTGGGATTGGAAAGGCAGGGACGGGAACGAAAGCGAAAACGAAGGAACCAACGACATTACATTACAGAATAGGAGAAGGAAGAAGAAGAAGTAGAAGATAGAAGATAGAATATGGGTTACGTACATGTATCCAGGAATAATATCCAAGTTCACATAGTTTGCAGAGTCAGGAATAATAATAATAATATTGTATTGGTATACCTATGAATATTATTCGATATAGATACATGGAAGTATATACAGATAGTAATAATAATATGTACAAGAGTGGATGTAGAACAAAACGAAAATTTTCGCAAAGCTGGAGAAACACAAGCGGTTGAAGGAAAAGGGGAAGATAGCCTGGTGGTGGTTCTTCTTCTTCTTCTCCTCCTCCTCCTCCTGCTTTAACTTGAGTTTCTCCATCTCCATCGTCATCTTGGTCTTCTTGTGGGGATTTTGCTGAAACTGAAATTACGGTTTGGGTTCGGGTTGGGGTTGATGTTGTCGTTTTTCCTCAGAGTCAGCAGATGTACATTATAGATATTTTAGCCCGATTTTGGATTACACATCTTGCCATTCCCCACCACCAGCGAGCACACTATATACAGTTATTCTATCCTCCTCCTCCTCCATTCCATATTCGTATTCCTGTTCACATTCTAGATTGTACATCAGGCCACATATTTTACTAGTCTTTAATGTATTCTATGAGATAGGAATATTTATATAAGGAGAGAGATAGAGAGAGAGAGTATGGACAAAATATGGGTGTTTGGTGAAAGTTGCAGTAAGGATACTCCAAGGAATGCTCCGATATGCTCCAATAATGTAGGTTGGTTTTGGTTTGGTTTGAGTTGGTTTTGCATGTGGTCCCTTATATACTGGATATGACCATGCATACATATTATATAGTATGTACTTACATCCATGGTTAATAGTAGCATTTTGCCATATTTTATCTGTATTTTAATAGGATCAAGATGAACCAGTTTATGGGAGAGTAAAGATCCCTTTTCGTTGATGCAGAAACAAAATTAATAAAAGGTTGTACCGTAATACATTGTACATAATATAATATCATCCTCTACTATATGTATACATGATATTATGATACTCTGTTGTCTCTAACTATGAGGGAAGAAGACAGGCGACTTTATTCAGGGGAGTATCTTTAATGCCCGTAATTTGCACTCGTCTGCACTATTCAGGCGCTGCAGAGAGACGTAAAGTAAACTGTTAAGACAAATATTGTCCAAGAACAAGAAACGGTGTCATAGGAAATTCTAATTGATACTCTTTTTCACATAAAAATAGAACGCTTTTAGCTCCTTTTCCTCTTGATATATGGAACTATAAAAATCCAGTTTCGAATATCGGAAGGCGCAGTAAAATTTCTCTAAAAAGTTTCATCCCGAATACTTGTTCAATACAATAGGTGTATGTATGTGTATCATTATAGATGAAAAATAATTTTGTTCTGATGGTCACACCTGCAAAATAAGAATATTATAGCACAAGCCGATAAAGAAAAAACTAAAAAATGTATTGAATTTCTATTTGGAGGTAGCACTAAGAGTTTGTAAATTTAAGAAAATTGAAGGTAAACCTCAAAAATTTCGTTTTTTTTTTGCTGTTATACTTTTTCAATGTCAATGTAATGCGACTATGTACTTATAATAGTAAAATATTCTTGTTTTTCTTATTTTTTCTTCTTTTCCTCTCATTGCGTTGTCTTTCATTATGTGATGTAAAAAATGGAGTAAAATATGTTAGGGACGGATGAGTGCTATATACACGTTTTTAGGAAAATTGATGCATTTGCTTTTGGTGTTAGCTGGGGGATCTAAGGGAAGCCAAAGAGGAGAAGAGAAAAGATGAATCGTCAAAAGTATTAAAGGGGAGAAGTGAGGAAAGAAATTTAAATGTGTCCATCCGTCTACTTCTAACTCTACTTTTATTTTCCAATGGATGTAGAATGTACATGTGCATACGTGCACAAGTACAAACATAACTAAGCTTGAGTGAGAGCTCGTCATGTGTTTTTCCTATACAACATCATATTGAGTATGTATTACTGCATATAGATAGACGAGTATATTGGGAATTGGGGATTGAAAATTGAGGATTCAATAAACGTGTATAATGTGGATGAAGATGAACATCAAGACGATGAAAATGAAAATGAAGAGTATAATATATTCGGAATTATGTTGTCGTTGTCAATGTCGCCTTACTCATATACACTATACATACACAAGTATCTAGTGGTACACAAAATACGGCAGTAAATGTTGCTTCTGCTTTTACTTTTTACTTTGGTTTACTTCATTTTTAATACATTGTAAATTTTGCTGAGTCTGTACAGTTATTTGTTAGGGGAAAAAAGAGGGAAGGATGGATATACAACTACATATGTAGAAAGTTTCTATATTATATCTATCTATATTTTACAAATAGCGTTATGTATGTGACGTGTAATAGTGCACGGAGGATATTTAATCTTGTTCGTGTTGGCCGGATGCGTGGATGAGAAAAGCTAATTGAAAGTCGTCACATGAAGGCAAAAGCTTCCCCCTTTTTCATACACACACACACACAAACATACAGACACAACATACACAGATATCGTGCAACAACAAGCAATGTAACAAATATAAATATTATATTATTATTATTACATATTCTACAAAAATTTCTGCATAATCGTATAATGTTTCTCCAGTCATGTGTGTACTAATAGGAATAGGACTACGTATCTCGATGTTGATGTTGATATGTCGTCGAGGAGGAGCACAACTTTATTTTTTGTTGTATGTATACATTATACATACACATACACACACACAATACATAAGAGCATCTAATATGGATTTAGAAGAGACGACGATGAAGGAGGAGGACAACAAGAAGAAATAGTACCAAGAGAAAAAAGTTTCGCCTGTCACACCATGTAAAAAAGTTGGATAGTGTAGTTTAGTAGTTGAATCTATTTACACATGAAAGATGGTTAAACGAGTTCACATGGGGAAATTTTGGTGGTTAGTCCTCGTTTTCTTCTTCTTTTTCTTCTTGATGTCCTCCTCCTGTTCTGTTTCTTCGTCTTCTTCTTGTCGAGTGTCTCAGATGTGGATGTGAGATAGGAAAATTTGCACGGCGTGTAATACTGAGTAATAACAATGATAATATGCACCATATCCTCTTCTAGAAAATTTGAAGATTCTTTGTGAGCACATTATAATGCAGAAAAAAGGATACAGAATCAAAATTGGAACATCCGAAGGATTTATATTTTGTCATATATTTATATTGTAATATATTATGGAGATGAAGATCCTACCGCACAATGATTTAATATGAGGCAAAAAAGATAAAATACATATTTATAAAGATACTGCTCTATGCAGTACAGTACGTATTACGTATATATGTAATGTGTAATGTGTATGTATGCATGCACGCGTATGTTGAAGCCGTTTGGAATTTTTTCCATATATTTATACTATAATATCGTAGATATTTCTGAGTACGTATATACATGCGTACATAACGAATGCTTGATGTTTTTTTGCATGTATGTATACATACATGTAGATGGAGATTCAGAGATGATGTTGTGGGTATAAATAAAACTTGTTGTAAATTATGGATACATCATGTGGATATTTATGTATGTTATTATGGAGCTACTTTTTCAAATAAAGCTAAAGCCGATGGTGACTGTTGAGAGTTTAAAAATGGAAAGTTTTTCTACTCTTTCACTCTATCTTGCTTTTATATAGAGATAGAAATCCACATACATATATTGTGTGCCCTACACTTTTGTGTACTCTCGTATTTTGCATGTTTTTTCTATCCTTCTTCTTTATTTCCTTTTCCTTTTTGCCTTCCTCCATTCCCGTTTGCTCATCTTCTCCTCGAGTTCTTATGGCTCTTCGTCCGTTGTTAGGAATTCATCGCCTCGCCCTAGTCTTCGGTCGCATAGTTGCAGTTTTAGTAATCAAAATGAGAAAAAGTCCTCCTCATCCGCTTGACTCCTCATAGTCTCTTATGAATACATACATATGGTCGTCTCTCTCTCTCTTTCTCTTACTCATCTTCATCTTAGAGACGTGTTCATGTAGGCGTTTCATTTCCCTCCACCACTCGACTATAGATACAGAGATACTCGACGCTCTTTCAACAGGGTAATATTAGAAATTAGAATTTTCATTTGGTAGTGTCATCATAAAAGCTACCAAATGAAAATTAAACGAGGAAAACGAGGTTTTTATATTGAGACATTATGATTGCTTGTATGCACATACATGCTTAAGAAATACACGCGAATCATGATCAATATGCGTGTGTATTATATATGCATGTATGATTGCAAGGTGTACTTATAATAAATTGTGCACCAAAGAGTCGAGTCGACTTTATTGCTGACTATCTTTTTCTTCACATTCTTTTTCTTCTTATTTCATTTTCCATTTCTCCTCCTCTTTTCTTCACGCAATGGAGATGGTTTAGTTTAAAAGCTGAAATTTGGGACCATTGAATTCCGGATCAACATTATTATTATTATTATTCCAGAGTTTTTACTAGTTGGTTCAGTTTTCGGTTTCCAGTTTTTCGATTCAGTACATGCATATGCTTATACAAATATAAGCCAGCTAACAAAATTGCCTGTATCACTACTCACTACCTTGACTTTAAACGTGCGAGTAAATATAGAAAGGGATTTAATTTATTTTATTTTGCATGTATGTATGTATGTTTCTATTTTTCCGATGATCATCATCACGTTGATAAGGATGAGTATCATTTGGTTTTCGTTTGGGGTTTGATGTGCAAAGGTTGAACGTGGAACACGACGACCAAGGAGAAAAGCAAGGAGGAAGAGTTAATCCTGAAATCTTGATGAATTCCTCATGTTGTAGCCTACATTTAACTATGTACTTATTGGCGTAGATATGAAGTGAAGATCTATGCATGTACGGTACATGTGATGTCTGTCTTCTCCAATGTATGTATATGTACATTGTACACATTGAGGAATATTTGTATGTGCGTGAATATGACACTATTTAAAAAGTTTTTGGAATTCGGCATCATTTGGCGTGTGGAATGTTCCAAACAGCAGACAGAGAGAAGGAGAACAAGTGAAGGAAAAGTGAAGACTCACTGTCTCTCTACGCTTCTTCTCCATCTTCTTTCTGCATTGTTATCTTTGGCAAAATTTTTATTTGTTTATCAGTTTTGGAGCTCCCAGCTTTATAATAATTTACATGCACATGTGTGATCGTGCTCAGTGCTCACTGCTCACTGCTCACACAAAGTACATAGCAAGTGCATAGATGTGTATACCATACACCATACGGTATGACGTATATGTATAGGCTAATGATAATACATAATAATAATAATAACAATATGTGTAATAATTATATATGAATGGAGAAATGGATAGGTGGAAAAGAAAAGGAACAAGAGAATGAGCATGAGAATGAAAATGAATGAGAGCAAAAGAAAGTAGGAAGTAAAAAAAGCTATAGTATAAAGAATGAAAGGAAGGATAGAGAGAGAGAGGGAGAAAAAAAATCTTTGCCTCGTTCTTCCTTTCTTCTCTGTTGGAGAATTTATTATTCTAATGACTAATGATAATGATGGAAAATTCTTTTGTTTGTTTGTGTTCCCTGTTACAGGAGTGTTTTCAAGTGATGAGATGACAACGTCTGTTTGCCCGTGTCCTCCTCACACAGCCATCGTATCAGCCACAGCCACCGTCAGTCAAACAACCAGCAACGGAACAAATTCTAATGCCCTTGCCAATACCAATACCAGCAACATCAACAACAACAACCTAAGTATCATCACCAACAACGGTAGCATCAGCAACACAAGTAGTAGTACTACGAGCACAAATAATAATAATAGTAATAGTAATAATATTAATGGAAACAATGGCAAGAGAAAGAAGAATACGT
>JAQIVE010000650.1:0-33788 GCA_034698285.1 Sminthurinus bimaculatus
CTGAGTATGTTGCACAGCGCCTGAGTATGTTGCACAGCGCCTGAGTATGTTGCACAGCGCCTGAGTATGTTGCACAGTGCCAGCGTATGTTCCACAGCGCCTGAGTACCGTAAATGTACTTGCGTTTGGATGGCTGCTCTCGAGTTAAGAATTCAGAGCATGCTGTCAAGAATTCAGAGCATTTTCACAGTAGAACCTTGATTATCCGGCCCTTGATTTTCCAAACTCTTGATTATCCGAATTACATGCAGGTAAATGTGTTCGCGCATGTACATACGTTTACGCACTCTTGATTATCCGACAATTTCATTCATAAAGTGTTCGGATAATCAAGAGAGACCGCCTACGGGGCAGCATGAGATGCTTTGGATAATCAAGAGTCTACTTTATTAAGAATTAAGATCATGCTCTTAAGAATTCAGAGCATAAGCAAACTACTGCATAAATAAGAGCAAGCGACTTGATGACTAACGAGTAGCAAGTTGAGGTTGTTTATGACCGATCCGGATGAAATTTCCAGGGTTTGTAGAAAACTTCTCAGGAGTTCTGTGGTACCAATATCTCGATGCGACAACCATTATTTAAAATCTGTATGAATGGAAGTATTTTTAAAAAACTAAAATTTTCAAAAAAAATTACTAAATCATCACAAAATCAGTTTAAAAATCATGGTTTTTTGTCAAAATTTGATTTTCGCGCGCAATATCTCATGATCGTATGATTGTTGGATCGAGATATTGGTACTACAGAACTCCTGAGGTTTTTTTCTACAAACCCAGGAAATTTCATCCGGATCGGGCATTATCAACCTCCACATACTACTCGTAAGCAAATAAACATTTTAACATATTCCACGTTTTCCAAGTATTGTATGCAACTGATTCCCATTTTTTTATTGGTATGTGACTGGGAATTGTGAAATTGAAAAACGTCCCTGTGCCAGAACTATATTGCTAAACTCGTACAAGTCGGGGTTTCCCATTGTTTTACAAAACTCACTGACATTCCACCGCATGTAATGGTGATTTAATTCTGCGTCGGTGGAATAAACCTACATCTCATTGCCTTTCATTACGTGGGAAAATAAAATGTCAACTCTTGTTTAAAGTCTGTATTTTCATGCTTAAGTTAGGCTCTAACAGGCGTTCGGAAAACGCTCAAGTTCGGAGAGGCAAATCTGGGAAAAGCCTATTACGTCCAGTGTTCTTGAATTAATATTTTCCAAACACTAGCAGCTGACATGCCCTGTTCTTTTACTATCTTGGCAACTCTTTTCCGGAAATCCACTCCGACTAGGTTTCCAAGAATTTTAAAGAATTCTGATGAAGTTGCTGATTTTGGTCTTTTATTTCTTGGTTTAGCTTCGACGTCATTTCTCCCGCACTTATAACACTACCGCATACTTAGGGATGTTAAAATATTCTTAAGACTTAAAAACAGGTCTCGTCTCCTGAAGGTACCGAACACCGTAAAAAAGTTCATGAGCGGCATCAGAATGCTTCAGTCGCTAAGCTACAAATGACAAAGCACAACAAAATCTCAAGTTTCAACGCCGCTTCTTTAGCATTTCAAAGGTAATTCAAATATTTGCCGAGACTTTCTTTGTTCGTTACATTTTAAAGTTTTTGTACATGAGATATTTCAAAGAAGCAAAGGTAAAGATTTTAGGGGAAAATTTTGTTGGATTTTTCATGCTTCAGTCTCAAGGGCCGTTTCAAGTCTCAAGATGAAGCAAGGGATCTTTTTTGTGAATTTGGCCTTGAACTTTTGACAGCATTTTGTAATATACACCTTGTAAATTCAACCATAGAACCATGTACACCTACAAACTACAAATCCCTCTAATCTTCTCACTTGCATCCTTTTCGTTGCATTCCACAACCTTTTACTTTATTCTCTCGTTCTTTTTTACCTAGATTTTTTTCTCCCTGTGAGTCCTGTCCGAATTTTTTAAACCACACTCTTTGAAAACCAAGGAAATTTTAATTTTACTTGACAGAATTCAAAAATGAACGGCGTATTTTCCACCCTTTTGCACCTCCTCAGTCTCGGCTCCTTTGGCCCGAATCCGGATTCCACCGGATTCAATTTTCAACGGATCAAAGTATGTACAGCAATACAATTTTCGATTTGACACAACAAGCTTAAAATATTATTGTTTCTTTGTTTACTATCGTAAAAATTTTACAAAATGTAGTGTTTATGACATGATACGAAATTTTGAAAAAATACGTTCAAATTAGAACAATGGCCCACAAAAACAAGAACATGGACTAAGGGACTGGAATCAAAATTCGCTGGCTTTGCAAAACCTAAGGGCGGTTGACCTGTTGACCTCGGCTCGCTTTAAAAGAGAAACGAGAAAAGTGGTTGATATCGCGGGAAACGAAGTTCCTTACGTTGAGGAGGATGTACTCTCAAAGTTTTCCGATTTTTCAATCGCTCTTTTGAACAAGGAGATTTTTAATATTCGACTGTTTTCCCGGCTCCTTTCAATTTTGGTAAGGTAAAAAATGCAGCGACCATAGATTTTTGTATGAGTAACATACATAAATACTAAAACAACAGCCAATTTTATATGACATTAACCTTTATTGAAATTTTACACTGTGTATTTCAGGAGATTGAAATTTTTTTCAAAGCTAACCTGTTGAATATTATTTTTACTTGTTTGATGTCCCAATCTTTTAGCTCATGGTACCCGTCGTCCAAAGTTTGGCGTACCACACGCAAGTGGTCGTTTTCAAGGATTCCATACTAGAAGCGATTTGTAATGGATATTTTTATTCCCTTTAATTTAAAAAAAATTATTTTCTACAAATTAAAAAAAATGCTCAATTCGTACATTCAGTTATTCAAAAAACACCCAAATGTTAGCATTTTTTTGACCTTTTTTTAAAAACATAGACACCGTCATCGTTCTCGTCTTGGCATTGACCTTGCTCTTACTTACCCTTGTAGACGCGGTTATTCAAGTTCCGGTAAAAATTTCACAAATATTTCTAGTTTTTGTAAAAAAAATTGAAAAATAGCATAAAATTAACCATTTTTGAAATTATGTGTTCTTTCGTCTAATAATCCAAACACAATAATAAATGTAGGAGGAGACTCTGAAGGGAAAGTTGATTGGAGGACTGGTTTTGATCGGAACAGTTTTGGCGGGAATTTTTACCATCAAGGAAATTAGAGACAAATACCAGGACAAACCGGACTCCCAGGAAAAACCGGTATCGGAGTCTCCGGTTCCATCAGACCTCCCCGATCCCCCGCCCAAGCCCGTCAACGCCACTGAAAATTTGTAAAAAAAGTATGAAAATAAAATTTTGCCATAAATAAAATGCGATGCAAACCTCTCTTTAAATACTTCCGAATCGGACGGCAGATTGCAAGGATATCAGCATGACTTAAAGTTTGACGGCAAAAATAAACTCATTTTGTGTACGCTTTGTACACCATCAAATTACTACAAATCTATTATCTGTGTTACGTTTCCAATAATATTGACAAGTGGCGTCCAAGTTTCACAAATGTCTATGAAAGTACAAGCAGTGCAAAAGTATTTTTTCCCAGATTTTTTGCATTTTTAACTTTTAACTTGAGCTTTGTATGAAATGACCTTTACCTTCTGAATTCAACATAAACTGTAAAAAATTGTGTAAATGT
This sequence comes from Sminthurinus bimaculatus, assembly GCA_034698285.1. Classification (NCBI taxonomy): domain Eukaryota; kingdom Metazoa; phylum Arthropoda; class Collembola; order Symphypleona; family Katiannidae; genus Sminthurinus; species Sminthurinus bimaculatus. The sequence goes on from JAQIVE010000650.1 coordinate 3,664, forward strand.
CATGAAAATTTCAAATAGGTAGTTGCAGAAATGTGCATTTTGCAATTTAGTTAAAGTTCAAGGACACTGTAGAAGAAATCACTCCAGAGTCCAGAACAGAAGCAGGATGAGAATTTTGTAAAACTGTAGGTGTATCTAATAAATGATATGTATTATGAATGAAATTTATATTCTCTATAATATTGTATAAGCTCATACCTTTAAGGATGTAACCATAAAATGCAATAAATGTGTACTTGCATCATTGCTTCCCATTCTCATTAATATCAATAGAGAGAGATAAATAATTCCCACGTGCACTTTTTTCCAGTCACACAAAAACATCTCCAGACTTTTGCTATACCAATAAAAACATTGAGTGCTTTTTCTTTGTTCTTTTTGCCGTACAATGTTACTTGAACTTTTCATTCAAAACACGACAAAATACACAGAATGCATAAAAGCTGATATTTGTGATTACTTGTACAAGATAAAAATCAGATTTAGAGGAAAAGAAAATTGAGGTCCAAAATGCATAATTTATAGCATGTTTCGTAGTTCGTAGTTCGTAACTCATGAACAGGTATATACACATGTAATTTGTTTTGACCATGTTCTGCATGAACTTATTTCCAGGGTCTGGAACTGAATTTTGAATTTTATTTCAAGTTGTAGAACGTACATTGTACTTTTTTATTCGGCATGCTATCTATGCATGTCCCTTAGAAAAAAATCGTGTCAAAAAATGTCATGAAATTTTGATACAATTTTGTTAGGAAATCACAATTTGATCAATTTTGCATGAGATTTCGATGAAATGTCATGAAAATCTCACCAAAAATTGTCAATCTTGTCAAATCTTATAAAATTTTGATAAGATGAGATTTGATACGATTTTTTTCTAAGGGTTGCTATACATAATACATAAAATAATATAATCTCCCTGAGAAAAAAATCAAATCTCATGAAAATTGGTGAGATTTGACAAGATTGACAATTTTTGACGAGATTTTTATGATATTTTATCAAAATCTCACCAAAAGTTGCACAAAATTGGTAAGATTTTCGACCAAAATCGTGTCAAAATTTCATAAGATTTTTTTTAAGGGCTCTGAACTCTAAACACATTTGCCTCCTAATTTGTTTTCCTTTGATTTCCTCTTGTTTTCCTCTCGTTTGTCATCCAAAGTAGATAAGTCGATACGTAAATCGTAAACACATTGATGCGTCACATAGTATTTCGTCATATTATTACATATTACATAATCATGATTGTATTTGTCCAGGAGCAGACACAAACACACACGACACACAGCCAAGTCGGAGACCCAAAAGTATTTACAATTAGATACGCAGTTAATGTTGGACGTAAGTCAACAAAAAATTGGTAAATTCCGGCCCATTTCTTATTTCTTATGCACAATATTTCCATACATACTTTATACATACTTCAATAATAAAATTATTAGATACTGTCTCATCCTCAGCCAACTTTTAGCTTCAACTTCAAGTCCAACTACTGTACTGGCTTTGACGTCCTTGATTCTGTACTTTGAAAATTTTACAGGAAATTCTCTCTGTCATTCTGTCTCTCTCTTCAACTTTAAAGTTCTACGTTCTAAGGTCTAAGATTTAACTCTCTCATATCACATATGTATTGTATGTACATTTTACTATTCTATTCACTCAGCATAATAAACTTTCTACTTTTTTCATGTGTACATATTATTCGTGCATATCACATATATACCTAACTGTAGTTGATATTAACCCATTTACGACGACTTGTGTATTATTTACTTGTTTTCCTCTATACGATCGATATCTAACTTGTATGTATCATAACATTACGCTTTTATACTCTATACTTACTTAAGTATTATATTATATGTTGTGATTAGGCCGCAAGGCAATAACAACACAACACACACATTAAAATAATATTATATTATATTATCATCATGGTCCAATATTGTTAAAGGTTGAACAGCATGTCAGTTTCAGCCTTTGCTTCAACTTGTACTTCTATCTTCTATTTACTTCGGTCCTCCTTCAACCTGAACTTTTTGATACAAATCAATTATACTTAATTGAATTACTGTTCAAGATTCAAGTGCTACTCTGTTAACAGAACGAGATCCAGTTGGATTAAAGGTTAATTAAAATTGTTGTGTAAAGTGTAAAGTAAAAATATTTACATTCAGAAGTTTTGAATCAGAACTTGGACAAAAAGTGACAAGTTGTGGATGAGTGTTAAAGTGTCAAAAAGATTACATTGTGATCAATTCTTCATTCTTAGTTATCTTTTTGCACGCTGGTCCTAATTACCGAAGCTATTACTTATAATCATATAATAATATATATTAAACATCAATACAGCGTGAGCAATTTAACAGGAAAATAACCTCATCAGCAACACTAAAGCTTTTTTCCTCATTTTACTCATGGAAGTTGAACATTGAACCTTGCACATGTTTTTGTTGTCGTTTTTGTAACTACTACTACTACTATTACCGACGTCAAGTGTCAAGTCAAATTAAACATTAAACTCGTAAGTCTAGAGTGAATCATCGTCCATCGTTATCGTTACTTCACAAAATACATCATCATAAAATACTCATGATATAAAAAATATTATGATAGAGACGAAAAGTAAAAAGTAAACTCGTACAGCAATAATTTTCATTCATTCATTGTATTTGATTGAATGAGGATATAAAATATTAACGATAACGCGCATCTGCATTTACTTATAACCTCTAAACTTTTACATCCTCTTTGTTAGTTGACCTGTGACCTTTGGCCAACATAATATTTAATTTATTATTTTACAACTCCAAAGAGTTCTAACTTGAAAAAGCTTGTTCAAGTTAAATTGAATACAAAATACAGTTAAAAACTGAAAACCTTCAAGTTTCTCAATCTGTTCTTCAAACAGTTTAATTATATTACACCAATCAAAAAGTTAACTTGAATAAAATCCTCATCGAATTGGAATGAGCAATGAAGTGTTCAGCGGTCACCAGATCGACCATGAGAATGGCCGTGAGGATGGACAACAACAGCAGAAACCAGGTCAGAAAGGAGACCAAAAGTCAATTACAAAAGTAACTCCAAATCCAAGTCAGGCAATAATACAGTTAAATTCTGGAAATGGATTTTACTGTCCCAATACAAAGGAATGGAACTGTTGCGAAATGTGCCGGCTCGTTGTCAACTTGTCCACTCTTGCCAAAAAGTTCAGGTTTGTAATTTTTCATTACAATTTTATTTTGAAGTTTACTTTGCAATTTTATCTTGTTGCTTTGTCCAACATTTTTGCTAATTTTAGGTGCGATTCAACTTTACTAGCAAAAAGCTTGCAAAAATTGATTGTTGATTTTAGAATATAATTTTTTGTTTTACTTGTAGGAATGATGTGGAAATGGCCAAACTTGCCGAAGAGTTATTGGAGTATGTGGAGCCGCTCTGTTCTGAGGTCACCAAATTGACCCCTCACTTGTCCCGCTACGATTTTTCCGAGACGGTGCAGGCGAACGGCTATCGGAGCTTTGTGTGGGAAACCCAGTGTGCTGTGACTGCCTGTTTAAGATTAGTCATGGAGTTGAATGAGGAGAAGGGTCAAGCCAAGGCAGCGGGTCTTCATGCTCTAGAGTAGGTTTTTTTGGTATTTGTTTAACTTTTTGCAACAAGATAAACATTTTGCAACTTATTTACTTATGATTTATTATGGATATTTTTCATGCTAATATTTTGCAATATTGTTAATTTTTGAATAAAGGAAGCTGCACGACTGGAAAAATGTGTTTCGCATCCTCTTGACCTTAATCAACTGTCTGGTGATTGTGGTCGAGTCAAGTGAGAGAAGTGACTCTCTATTCACCTCCTCAGAGGCCGAGTTGTCAAAACTCTCAAGTATGGCCCATGACAAGGGGATCGCCGGGTTTCATGGACGGCTCCTCGGTTTTCAGGTAGAAAAACCTTACCTGAAAGACAATAAAAAATGCTATTTACCATCTGCACTGAATACTTTCAAAAAATGTGGGAATGATTTTAATTGTTGAATTTTTTTGCAAATAAACTTCAAGTTCTGCAAATCCATGCGAGAAGCTCTAACGCTGGTGACCAATTTGATGGCAGCCTTTTCCCATGTGTACGAAACCGAAATTCTCATGCAGAGCATCAAGGGATCTTTTGTCACCTCAAAGTCTTGTAAGTAAAATAAAAAATATTTTGAAAAATTTATTTTAAAATATGAGGATTTTTTGAGTTTTGAAGAATTATTGAATTTTGAACTTCAGATTTGAACTACATGTTGAATCCAAGCAGTCGAGCAAAAAGGATTCAACATGTCATAAACGAGGATTCTCTGAATTTTTTGAGCCGGTTTTGGCTCATTCCTGAGTCAGGTAAAATTTCAAAAAAAACGAAAATTAAGTAAAATCCAATTTTTCCTTAAAATTTCAATCCATTCGAAATTAGCATTAGAATTGAATTTTGAACATTTTTATTATTTAAAATGTTCCCTTTTACCATTTTTCAGGAGTCTCCAAAGTATTTTTCAGCCTGATTGGTGAGAACCTGCAAACAAATATCGAGATAAAAGTCCCGCCGACCCGCCTCGCCGTTCCCACCAAGTTTGGAAGTGAGCTGACCATTCTCCCGCCTGACGAGTATCTCGGACTCAAGCCGATTGACATCCGTCTAATTGCCCACAAGAAGATTGAGATGGGGCTGATCGGAGATCGGGCCAACAACAATATGGCAAATATTTCAAACTCCCTTATTTTCCACTGTCACGGCGGGGGTTTTGTGAGTCAGAGCTCAAACACGCATTTGACCTATCTTCGGACTTGGGCTCGTCTCCTCCCGGATTGTCCGATCGTCTCTGTAGACTATTCACTCAGTCCGGAAGCACCGTATCCTCGAGCTCTCCATGAAGTTTTCTATGCCTACTTGTGGTGCCTGGAAAATTCTCATATTCTGGGCAGCACAGCGCAAAACGTAGTTTTTGTTGGTACGAATATTTTGGAGTTCTTTTCTAAATTTTACATTTTTACATTCAACTGAACATTATTTTTTTTATTTCTCAATTTTTGTAAAAGAACAAAAATAATTGTAGTTAGTTGAGTAATCTCTAATTTTCTTGCTAATTTTTGTACAGGTGATTCAGCAGGAGGTCAGCTGCTCTGTGGAGTCATTATTTTATGTGTAGAACTTGGATTGAGAATTCCAGACGGATTTTTGCTAGCCTATGCCCCACTCATCATGGAGACGGCAATTTCTCCGGCACGACTTCTCAGCCTTGCAGATCCACTTCTGCCTTATACTGCATTAGCGGCTTGCTGCAAAGGTAAAATATTTTGGAAATAATTTAAAGCAAGCATTTTGGTCATGATTTGACCATCTTTGAACATATTTTTGACCAAAAATATTGCCAAAATATTCTTCAAATTTTGACTGAATTTTACATAATTTTTGGCCAAATTTTCCTACAGTTTGAAGAAAAAATAAATAATACAGCTTAAATTTAAACTAATATTAAAACTTTGCTTAATTTTTTCACTTGTTTCTGACCTTTGACCTTTGTTTTTTATTCTTTAGCCTATCTGGGTGAAAACTTTGACCCGAGTCTCGCGAACCTTCCCCAATCCTTTGTAGAGGGTGACTGGGAATGGCAGCACACCAACCTGGAACAATGCACCCGGAAATTTGTGGCCTTAAAGGGACTGAAGGCCTTTGAAGGCGTTAATGCACCTCCCGATGATTTTCATTTATCTCCCTTAATTGCCCCTGATGCCCTGCTTGCCAAATTTCCACCAACCGCTGTCGTTGTAAGTTTACTTTTACACTTGGTAGCTTTAACTATTTTTTTAAAATTTTCAAAATTCAAAAGTATACTAAATTAAAAATTTGCTCTATTTCTCCAGTCGACCGTTTTCGACCCTTGTCTGGACGACTGTGTAGAATTTGCCAAGAGGTTGAAAGCCGTTGGAGTTCCCACAACAATGGATGTGCTCAACAGTCTCCCTCACGGATTCCTCAACTTTGGTACTGTCAGCGAAGAATCCGCCAATGGAATCGAGACTTGCTTCCGTCTCCTCAAGAATTTTGTTCCCGGCTAAAAACCAGCTTTTTTGCAGTTTCCATAACAACGACCCTGAAACAAAAAACGTATCAATATGTCAAATTTATACTTGCCAACGAACCTTTTTTATTGTTATAATTTGCAATAACTTTTTTTGTACCTAATATAAACTACATCATGTTATATTATAAAATGTCGCTAATAATATATATATATGTATGTGTGTACTGTGCTCAAACACGAATTATGAAATACGATGTTGCTACTTAAAAAATGTGATATGATATATTGTAATAGCTCGTTAAGTTATGAAAAAATGTATTTATGTATGTGCATATTTTGTGTTATGGTTTAAGGTTGAACAATGGACAGGAAAAATTTTATCAAGTATTTTAATTTTAGTTAACTGATCAATTTATTTTTTGAATCATTATTTATTTATGTTTATGATTTTATGGTCAGACTTTATTTTGTATTATGCATTACGCACCAAAGTATCGGTTTGAAAAAAAACCCAAAAAATAATATTTTGTTCGTTTTTAAAAAAGCTAGGATAGTTAAGTTAATTTTACGAAATGCTTTTATCTTCTATGAGAAATGTCCCTTAAAAAGAATAATCTCACGTTAAAAAAACGCAAACAGGATCAAAGTCAAAGTTTTATGCATATTATATTCAAAGGGTGTTATGATTTTTGTATTTAAAAGGTGCTGCTTTTATTATATATATATGAGACTGATAAATGAACCATTTTTTGTTTTGTTTGTAAGTGAATATTAAGTATTTACAGGATTTTGCAAAAATTCTGATCCATTTCAACTCTTTTGTGTATGTTTATGAAGTAACTTGTAAAAAAAATCCTCGAAAATGAATTTTCCCTGGGAAAATTATTGTGTTTTACATAAGTAGTAATTGTGAAAATTTTAATAAATTGGCAAAAAGTAGAGCTTTTGTGTGATGATTTTTCATTTAATAACGTAAGAACTCATATAATGTGCAAGAACACTCTCTCGTCGCAAATTGTGACGGAGTTGAGTGTGGAGTGGGCGAAAAACAAAGTGCAGAGTTTTTAGGTAAATTCGGTGTCGCTGTCATGTCGTCATGCCTTGTCACCACTGTTGACTGTCACACTTTTTACACCCGCACAGAAACATTGTGTAGCATAATTCAAGCCAGATGATCCGTAGATACTGAAGTTTTTGTACAAAACACAAGTGTACTACATTTTGTAGATGAAAGACAAAAGAAAAGGTTCACACATGGATTTTATTCATTTTCTTGCCTTTCTATTTTTTCCACCTTGAATTTTCTGCCCTACAAACAAGTTGGGGAAAAAAGACGAATAAAAACCACGCAAAAAACCAAACTTTGGTTACTTTATTTCATATCAGTGGCAGGCACAAGTTCCCTACGGAATTTTACTGTTGGTTGACCTGTTGCAAATTTTTTCTTTTTTGACCTGGCTAATTTTGCAGAAATTTTCAGCCAAATCCGCCACTTTTTTTAAAGACAGCCACAAAATGCGAGTAATTGCAAGTTGCCGGCTAACTTTTTACAAAAAAAGGTCTTCCAGGAAGAACTTGCAATTTGTTTTACTTACCTGACTCTGACTGCATAAACATAACTATAGATACTACATAACTGGCCACGTTTTCGTTCTATAATTTTGGAAATATTTCGACGCCACTCATGATATTAGCTGAAGGAATCTAGCAACTGTGCAAAAGAGTTTACACAAGCGCTATGAATGCTGGCCATCATAACAAATGTCATGAGTGGCGTCAAAACGCTTCAAAACATGCAACACAAGAATGAAATGTGCAATGCGCCATTTTGTTCTGGTTGCACATTAATTTGCAGTGAAGTGACCAGCTGGTCACCATGACAGTGTTCATAGGGTAAAAAAATAAGGATAAACAATTTTTTCAAGCAAAATCCGGCTTTCTCATTTTTGCACGTACAAAAATACACAAGTAATTAAAAACGGGAACCAAGGTCAAGATCTAAAGTTTCATATTGCATTGACCAACATTTTAGTACGTTTCTCCCCATTTTTATATACTTCGTTCCTTCTCGGTGATGCGAACGGCTGAGTGATTGTTTTATTTATGAATAATCATAATAACAAGATAATTTGCCAAAATTTTATTTGATTCCTTCATGATTTACAGTACAGTTGATAAAGGCTACCCGAAGCTAAAATAGTTTCCACTTTTTCTCCTCTCAATCAGTTTAGCTGTAGAACTTGGAGAAGAAGCAGCAGCAGCATCCAAGAAGTTTAAGGTGATCTGAATAATATCATTTACAAAGGCAAAATTTTCAACGCAAGGGTATTCGAGATGCGGCGACCCAAGTGGCAGGTAATTCAAAGCTACATATATATGAATTTTAATATTTAAACGGTGAATTGAAATTTCTTTAAAAAGTGGGATAAACAATATTTATAAGTAAATGAATCATTTTTGTGAAAAGATTGCCGGGGTCAGAAATCCAGAGGAGGAGGCCGTGGCTCAAAAATGGATCGAAACTGTGATGAAGCGTCAATTTGTTCGTAAGTCCATGCCTTTTTCTCTTTAGCAAGTTAAAAATTTCAAATTTTGTTACGGTTGACCTTTGACCTTCCATAGTTTTGCTAATATTTTTCGGGTAGTGCCATTTGAAGACGAACTGCGAAGCGGGGTCGTTCTTTGCATCCTGATGAACATGATTCAACCGGGGTCAATTACCAAAATCAACTATTTTGGCGGCGACTTCAAATACATGGACAACATTAATCAGTGAGTAAGGTTTGAAAATTTCTGCACACTAATTTTTTAGTAGTCCTAAAAGTTTGCAAGTAAATGTAATTTCAGCTTTTTTAATTGATTTGAATTTCAGGTTTCTCCGTGCAGCCAAAAGTTAGTTGTTAAAAAATTAAAACAAAACAACATTTTTGAAGCTTCCAAAATTTTATAAAAATACTAACAGCAGCTTTTAAAAATTTAACTTTTAGAGCTGGGAGTTCCGGATTTGGATTTATTTCAAGCCGCGGACTTGATTGAGAACAAGAAGCTTTACTTGGTGTCCATCACTATTCTTAGTCTCGCCAGAGTTGTGGAAACGCTCCGGATGCAAACTCCACCACCATTACAACAACTATTTCAACAGCATATTCAGCAACAACAACAACTTTTTCAACAGCAGATCCTACAACAGCAACAACAACCGCCAAGTCCACAACCGATGCTACAACAACCACAGTTGCAAATTCAACCACCACAACAACCAAATCAACCACAGATGCAACCACAACAACAAAATCAGCAAATTCAACCACAACAACAAAATCAGCAAATTCAACCACAAAAACAAAATCAGAAAATTCAACCACAACAACAAAATCAGCAAATTCAACCACAACAACAAAATCAGCAAATTCAACCACAACAACAAAATCAGCAAATTCAACCACAACAAAATCAACAGCAAATGCAAAGCCAGCCACAAATTCAACAACAATTGCAACATCAATTGCAAAGTCAACAGATACCAGAACAACCAAAACAACAAATGTCACCACCCCAAACTAGAGAACAACACCAGCGAAATCAACAAAAGTTGCGAGAAGCCCAGCTTAAACAGTTACAACAACTCGCCCTACAAGATCAACAACTTATTCAACAACAACTACAACAACAACAGGCCTTACAACCAAACCACCAGCAAATTCAACAACAACAACAGGTTGTCCAAAACAAGCCGGTCCATGATAAAAGAAGTCCATCTAGGATTCAAATCAGTCGGATGTAACGAAAGAATTTCGCCGACGAGAACTTCTGTCTACAAGCTTGACTCAACCCGTGGGGTACGATGAGTGGCGTCGAAGTCCTACAATTTGATCTTAATTTCAAGGGTATGAAGTATGCATTCACTTACTTATTTCCTTATGATAAGTGACTAGATTGCATTTTCTCCATGATTTAATGATTTTTACCCTCCCCCCCCCCTTCCCCATAATTCATCCAAATTTATCCAAAATTTAGTTTGTAAATGCTCCCATTTTGCGTTTCAAAAAACAATGTTTTATCAAAATGTTAAGCCTTTTTTGACTTATGATTATCTTTAAAATAGTAAATTCTTCAACAAAATTTCGACAACCGCATTTATTTCTGTACATATATATTTATTTATTGGCGACGAAATAAAATATTTACCTCTGCTGTCAAAAAAGTAAAATGTTGATCAGATAAACTGTGTAAAAATATCAGCAAACGCGTGGATACGAGTATAGCAAAGTAGAATAATTAAATAAATATTTTTTCCTTTATTCTTCATCATATGCTTGCTTTATTTTAATTTTCTCAGCAGTTATTTCTCACCTTTCATGCGTCAAAAACGACAATCATAATAAAAATGGCTAGAAAAACAACACTCAACTGCAAAACAGCATATTATTATACATAGCGTAGCTTCATTTGCGTTCAACTAAGGAATAAAGTATTTAGTACGTACATGTAAAATGTATGTATTTGGCAGGGCCGTGCAAAATCTTTGCCTATCTGCCTTCCGGTCCCCAAGTGGGTGACGGTTGGTGGTGGTCAAATCTCTCTTCAAAAGTGTTACATTGATGCATCTTCTTTTTCTTATGTTTATGCATTCTTTCCTCTTGTCAAAGTTCTACATATTTTATTCCTCAGCTTTTTTTCTGCCTCTCACGCATCTCTTCAAACTTGCAGTCACAATCGCATGCCAAGACAGCAAACTCGTAGGTAGAAAACTGTACAGTGCAGTGTGTCTATAATTTGTATACGTACACACACACATTTTCTTATACTGTACTTTCCGTGTATACTTGATATTATTATTTTTTACACTTGGTTTTCTCTCTTCTCTCTCTATCGCACCTTGTCATTATTGTTAAATTGCATCGAGTGCATTGGCTGTGTTTTGTGTTGCATTGTTTTGTGTAGGTACTGTGTTGTGTTTTGACAAGTGAAACTGTCTCGCTGGTCGTTGGCTTCAAGTGCAGATTATTTGAATAATATTAGCATTTAGCATCAGATTCAAGGTAAAAATAAAAATAGAACAATGACGATAGAAAGACAATAAAAAGCTGTAGAAAATCATAAAAACTAATTATGTAAAAGATTTCTCAAAAAAATCTGTACAAAATGTGGGGATAAACAATAAAAACGTTTAAGCGGAAGTTGTGTGCAAAAAGTCCATGAGAACATTTTCTTTGTAGTATTTTGAAGGGAATTTAATGAGGTTGCCATGGAGATGGAAATGAACAGTCTTCATTTACAGTCGAGAGGGCAAAAGAGAAAAAATCCCGATACGAGTAAATTGCCGTGTTTTGATCCGGATTTTGTGAAAACTCAACTTTTAAACCAGTGCAAGTTGTTCTTGACGTTTTTCCTGTTAAGTTTGATCTGCGGGTCAAATGTCAATTTTGCAATGGCGGAGGAGCCAAAAGAGTCCGATTCCCCGGTTCAGGTCGAGCTGAAGGGCAGCAGTGACATGGAAGACTCAGTATTCCGGTAATAAATTATCTTTGTGCAAATCTGTGAGACAAAAAGACGCTCCCATTGGAACTGCAATTCATGTAGATGTGCTGCAAGCAGCCTAAAAGTTCAAGCGGCGTCGAAATCTTACAATTGACAACTCATTTTCAATTGTCAAGTGAAAACCGTGTTTGATTATTGTCACTGGAGGTTACGATTTTCTTTAACCTTTGTTTAATTTTTGACCCAGAAATGTAGGGGCTGCGGGTCAGTTTGCGGGGTCACTCCGGCTGCTTCAAATTCTGGCGGGAAAGGACGAGGAAATCTACGGCCTTGCCAAGGATTTCTATGGACAGCTACAAAAAATGCAAGCCGAGCAACGAACTCAAGTTTCCAATCTGCAAGAAGTTCAAGATTTTTGGACACCAGAGGAAATTTCGAAATGTGTGGATCTAGTCAAAAAGTAAGTTCAAAAAATCTCAACAATGCTCCAAGTTTTGAAAAAATTTTGAATCCAGTTTTTTCTCACGTTTTTTACTATAATTCCTGTGCTTTGTTTAAATTCAGCTACATTTTGGACTTTGACGAGTCAACAGGCCAACTACTGTTAAATGTGGAAAATTCGTCGAGACCACAACAAGTTTCCTGGAACCCCCTGGCGTCGTACAGACTACTCCGCAGAATTTCGGTGCAGCTGAAATCCTTGCTAAATCAGATGCCGGAAAATTCAAGTGAGTGAATTTTTTTCCTTTGCCGGAGAAATTGAAGCGAATGTTTTGCGAAATGTTTTGCAAGTTTTATCTCCGTTAAAATGTTTTTGGAAAATCTTGAGGAAGGATTTCAACTTTAAACCAGCCCCTGTTTAGAATTCTGCAGAATTAACGTGAAACTTTAAAACTTTTGCTTTTATCTAACAGTCACAACAGAAACGATTTAACCACCAGAAGTTGTGTTCGACGTCGAGCTATAGAATAAATTGCATGTACTTACTTGCTGTGAATAAAAAATTAGTCAACGCGCTTACGATCATTATGTATTTCTCTATACCAGTGTTTCTCAAACTGTTTTTCTAATTCCCCACCTTGAACTTTGTAGACGTTCTATTCCCCATTGTACACATAACAAACACTTAGCAGAAAAAAGGTATTAGGGAGTTACCAAGCTACCTAGAAATTTTGATAAATACTTCAACACAAAACGTGTTCTTGTGTCTCTGTTTCACAAAGATGTCAAAAGGGGTTAAAACCAGAACGAAAACAAAACTGTCGATTGAAACATATCCCGATACACCGTCCAAATCATTCTCCACCCTTTGCAGTACTTCGACGCCATCCGTTATAATTACTGCGATGTCGTGTGACTTCATATACAAAGAAACTGATCCATTGATGGAATACCAAACCTCACAACAAATGTCACCTGTGGCGTCGAAATTATGCAAGACTATAGAGTGGAAATGAGTCGGATAATGTGGCAAAATAATTGAGATGCATGGAATTGCTTTTCAGTGTTACAGTATTATGCGTATGAAGGTTCTTCTAACATTTACACAAATATGCAGATGACTAATTAAGACAGCGACAGCTGATAAGAAATTGATAAATGGCTGAAAATGTCAGATTTTTAGTGGTGGCTATCGCAGTAACCTCTTTGTTTTCGAGAAATTACTTCTCAACCGTCGCCGGAAATGAGAAAATTCTCGTCAAAAACGTACATGCTCCGGGATTATTGATGTATCTTTCGTAAATTGAGGTTATTTACATAAAAGTTGGTGGAACCACAGGGTTGAAAAACAAATATTGTGAGCTACAACCAATTTGGTTCAAGGGCGTGACCTCTGGAGGTCAAACATCCCGAAACCCTCTATTCTTTGCTAAAATGACCTCCAGAGGTCATGCCTTTAGACGAAATTGGCTGTAGCTCGCAATATTTGTCCCCCGTCCATGCAGGAAAACGTATACTGTCCTTTGCAAATTATAAATGAAGTCAAAGTGAGAAAAAAAACTTTTCTAGCTAGTTTGGCAGTATATTAAATATATTAACAATTTTTTCCTCGTGCCTGGTACGTTTTGATTTCCAGTTTTAGAAAAGGGCAAAAATTCAGTCCAACAACTTCCGACATTCCCCACCGTCAGAGCATCCATTTCCCACCGGTGGGGAATTCCCCACAGTTTGAGAAACCCTGTAGATTCTAGACTGCAAAGCAGTATGCAAAGTTTTATTGTTTCGACGCAGCTTCAAATTCTTTTACGAGGAGCCAACCGTTTGGCCAAGAAATATTGCAATCGGCGTCGTACTATTTTACAACATGATTAGCCAAACGATGCTTACAGAGCACAATGCAAATGAATAAAAGTGGTCAAATTTTTTCAAAAGATTTTGCCTGATTTTCAGGGTCATTTTTTGCTATTTCGTTTCTTCACAGGTTTTTCCAAGAATGTAACAAGAATCTTGGGGGACTCTAATTCGGGCAGCTGGCCTTCAGAAAATTTGGATGTATCGAGTGCACTGGAGGCCATCATTAGGATTCAACTTGTCTACAATCTTACGGCTAGCGATGCAAGTATTTTAGTAAAATACTTGTAAAATTTCTTTCTTTAACGCAAAATGCTTTCAATATTTGAACTAATCCTTGGAAAAAACGCCTATCAAGTCTCATGAAAAGTTGATGAGATATGACAAGATTGACAATTTTTGAGGAGTTTCTCATGATATTTCATCAAAATATGGTCCAAACTGACAAGTTGGCAACATTTTCATTACTTTTTTTGCAAAATTTAGCTATCAAGAGGCGTGATTTACGGGAGAGACACCATGGTTGGATTAACTGCCCACGACTGTTTTACCCTGGGCACCTTTATTTTGGAGGCAGAATGCTGCTACGAAACCGCCGTTGGCTGGTTCGAAATGGCCCGGAAAAAAATAAACATTTCGAAAGATGCTGTAGAAAAAACTAGCCAAAAATTTTTGGTTGATGACGAGTTTCAAGAAAAGTTAAACACACAGCTTTTGAAAGCTCGTGCGCAAGTTGCGAATGTAAGAAAAGTTCGAATCTGTCTTTTTTACAATATTTACGCTCGGCGAGATATTCTTTTACAAAATTTCAATGGTCACTAAAATTTTGAAAAACACTTAATTTCATAAATTTTTAAATGCCCCAACAGGAAAAAGTTGAAAGTGCCGAAGGTCAACCTGAGGGAATTCGGGAAGTTTTTTACGCCTTGTGCAAAGGTCAAAATCTACAGGTTGGTTTGGAAAAAATTCAAAAACTCGAAAAATTTTACTGATGCTGTTAAAATTTTTGACGACTATACGTTTTTTTTGACCGGAAAACAAATTTCAAAAAAGGGTTGTAAAAATATCCTTTTTTACATGATTTTTTTATTCTTTTAAAACTGTTACCACAGAAACCAAAGGAGGTGAAAAATCTGTTTTGCCGGTACGAAACCCGGGGCGCCCTGTACATTTTCCCGATAAAATCTGAGCTTTTATCCCTGAAGCCCCGGATAACTCAGTACTACGACCTCTTGACCCAAGAAACGATTGACCTCATAAAAAGGGAAGCTGCGCCCAGTTTGGCCCGGTCCCTGGTTTTTGAGGACCAAACCGACCAAGCGCCATACTCGGGTAAAGCGGTCAGCTACCGAACTTCCCTCAACACGTGGATTCCGGACGTTGAACTTGACCGGTTTAGAAAAATCCCGGCACTCATTGAGCAAATCACGAAACTGTCTGTAAATCGGAGGGAGGCCGCTGAATATTTGCAGATTGCCAGCTACGGATTTGGTGGCCATTATCAGCTTCACTACGACGAAGTAAGATTTTGAAAAATTAAAAAAATGCAAGCAGAATGCTTTTTTGTTCAATTTTCAAAAATCCACATTTTAAAGGTCAAAGGTCAAGCAGTTAAAAAAAAATTTCTCATTATTGTTTTGCAGGTACAGGACCCTGCGGACATTGTTGGCGGCGGTCGCATAGCAACCTTTATGTTTTACGTAAAATAAAAAACTTTACTCTATGTACCTATAGAATATTTTGGTGCACATTGTACATGGTTCAAAAAAAAATTTCGTAAAAATAACAATTTTGAAATTCCCCGCAATTTTTTGCTTGGCAGTTGACGGACGTCGAAGCGGGCGGCTTTACGGCCTTTCCACACGCGAAAGTGGCCGCGAGGCCGATAAAAGGTTCCGCTGTATTTTGGCAGAATTTATTAAATAGTGGCCAACTGGACGAAAGGACTGAGCACGGTACGATCATAAAGTTTCAAAAAATATTTTGGTTCAATTTGAAATTTTTGGAACTTTAGAAAGCACCCAAATTTTTTCAGGAAATTTTTTATCTTTTTCAAAAAAGGGCGTTTTTGAATAAAAAAAAGTTGTTTTGTTTCATTATTAATTTTTATTTTTCTGAATTTTTTTGCAGGAGCGTGTCCGACGATTCTTGGAGAAAAATGGGGTGAAAATTTTTTAACTTTTTTAAAACTCTAATTTTTTTAGCAGATGAAAACATTTTTTTGCAAAATTTTCCAAAACCCAAAACCCGATTTTGAATTTTTTTACAGTTGCAAATAAGTGGATTTTGTATCACCCGCAATGGACCCGACGAAAATGCAGTTTAAAGGCAGATTAGAAATTTTTTATGAAAATTAAACCCTAAAACTAAAAAATATCATGTACAAAAAATGTAAAAGATGAATAAAGACTGAATGTTGAAAAATATAATAAAAATGCCCATTAAAGCAAAAAAAGTTCATTCCATGTAAAAACCTCCCGCTTACAGAGCGAGGAACTTGGACAACAGCTCCGACTGAACCTGGCCGATTCCTGGACGCCCCAATTTTGAAAATACTCGAAAAAATCCCACTTTTTCAAAGAAAACGTTTGTAAAGATGATTAAATTCCGGGGATTATCTGCTAAAAATAATTAAATCGTTGTGAAAAATAGTGTAAACGATCGCAAATCCACGTGTATGTGTATTGTTGTATTTGTGCAACGGGTATTTTTGTATGCGTAAACTAAACTTCTCACATGTCTCGTGCAACGGTGTAAAAGCTTATGCGGCGTCAAACTTTGACATCCGACACAATATGGAATTGAAAAAACAAACCCTAAAAACTTACTAAAGTTGCCCAAAGTTTCGACGCCGCACACCAATTTTTGTGTTGTAAACACGCATAAAGAATATTGAAGCCGCTGGAAACCCTAAATCCAAAACAGCAAAGTTTGGTAAAATGTACAAATTACTTTTAACTGAATTAACTTTGATTATTCTGTAGCTTTTGGCACAATTCTCAATTTTTCTGTTGTTTTCGGATAAAAAAATTCCTTTTTCTTGGAGCCACCTTTTTGAATGGTGTTTTTGAAAAAAAATCATTTTTTCTTAAAGCGTTACACGAACTTTGGAATTCCAAGTTATTGTTTACAAATAGTCCACCATACACTGACATTGGAACAAAAAATATTTTCGCCAAAACAAAAGTAGGATATTGAATGTCGACAGGTAGACAATAGAACTTTGAAAGCCGTAGAAAAAAGTAGCAAAACCTAATAATAACGGGTTAGCCCAGAAAAAACAAGGAAAACGTGTTGAAACATGAGCTTTCGTGTAAAACGTGAGCGTTAAAGGGCTTTTTCAGGCGAAAAAATTAATGACGTTGCCATGGAAATGAAAATAAAACACGTTTCAACCCCAATTGCCATAACTTGCAGTTTTTTGGCTCTGACTTTGTGAAACAACCTCAACTTTTAACCCACTACAAGTTGCTCCGGACGTTTTTGTAGTTTAGTTTGATCTGGGGCTCAAATATCAGTTTTGTTGCAGCGTAACAGTCAACACAAGAGTCCGATTCTCCGGTTCAGGTCAACGTGAACGACACAAGTGACCAGGATGACTCTGGATCCGGATAATAAAAGTTTAATATATTATGCGAAGCTGCGAAACAAAAATCTGCCTAGTCGATTATTCGACATGTCGTGACAGCAAAAAAATTCAAAACGGCGTCGAAATCTTGCTCCCATTGCCAACTCAGTTGTTGTCTCCAAAAGCGCGATTTTTCAACCTTTGTTTGATTTTTGACCCAGAAATGCAGGGGCTGCGGGTCAGTTTACGGGGTCACTCCGGCTGCTTCAAATTCTGGCGGGAAAGGACGAGGAAATCTACGACCTTGCCAAGGATCTCTATGGACAGCTACAAAAAATGCAAGCAAAGCAACGAACTCAAGTTTCCAATCTACAAGAAATTCAAGATTTTTGGACGCCGGAGGAAATTTTGAAATATGTGGATCTAGTCAAAAAGTAGGTAAAAAAAGGGTCAAAATGTTTGAAATTTTTAAAAAAACTGTCGTCAAACCGTGAGGCCAGTTTTTTCCCCTTTTTTCTTACTAAATTGTTATCCTGTGTTTAAATTCAGCTACATGCGGGACTTTGAAGAGTCAACTGGACAACTGTCAAAAAACATGGAAAATTCGTCGAGGTTGCAGCAAATTTCCTGGAATCCGCTGACGTCCTACAGACTACTCCGCAGAATTGCAGTCCAGCTGAAATCCTTGCTAAACCAGATTCCGGAAAATTGAAGTAAGTGCATAAATTTTTTTTTCTTTTTATATCTGTGAGTCAGGAATTTTTTTGCTTGCTGCAAAATTGAAAAAGTAAAAATTTGGAAGGGCAATTTTGGATTTCGAATTTGAAATTTTGTGTAAGCTCTGCAGAAGGTGGGCAACAATAGATTACATCAATCGACGAGCCGACGAACCATTTCATCACAAAAAATTATGTTCGGCGTCAAACTACGAAATAAATTATTAAGCTTACTGAACGAAAAATTTTATCAAAGTGCTTAAAGTCCCTTGTAGACCGTTGCAAATAATGTCGTTTCAGATTCTCGCTCTCCAACTACATCTGGAATGAATAAGTGACGCACTTGAATCAAGAAATATTGCATTCGGCGTCGAACTTAAACTCGATGAACATAAGGAACAACCAACGAAACACAATAATACATTCGCTGCTTTGTTTATTCGCAGATTTTCTTGAAAGAGCGTAACAGAATTCTTGGGGGACCCAAACTCAGGCAGCAGGTCGTCAGAAAACTTGGATGTTTCGAGTGCACTAGAGGCCATTTTCAGAATCCAGCTTGTCTACAATCTTACGGCTGCCAAAGTTAAAAAATTTGAACTTTTGTGACCCGAGCCAAAATTTCGATACATTGAGATTTTTGAAAACTATAAAAAACAAAGGTGCTCGGAATTTTATTCTGATTGGAATAATATCCGCTCCTTTTCTCTGCGACTACCAGGTGACCCACAAAGTGGCCCTTTCGGTTTAAAAACGGACAAATCTTCAAACTTTGGTAATATTGACACGGCGTGTTGATGAAGATGACAGAAAAGTTTTAGTGGGTCCTTTTCCTACTCGATGAGGGCAACTTAACTGGGATGTGCCTTGTTTCCAAGTAAAAGGAACACCTGAAAAAGATTAATTGTTGGTAAAATATGTTACCAAATCTGAGAACAAAAGTTTCTCTATATCAATGCTTCGATGAATGTTACGCAATTTATCAAAATTTGATCAAAATATTTATCAAAATGTTTAAAACGACAAAAATGTTTTATGAGATCGTTTGATGACCCTTTTTTAAGGAAGGTTTACTATTTTGAATAATTCAGCTGTCGCGGGGCTCGATTTTTGGAAGAGACACCAATGTTGGGTGAATTGCCCAAGACTGTTTTAGCCGGGGCAAGTTTACTTTGAAAGCAGAGTGCTGCTATGAAACAACTGTTGACTGGTTCGAAATGGCGAAGGAAAAAATTAACATTTCGAAAACTGCTGCAGAAAAAAATTGTCAAAAATTTTCAGTTGATATCGAATTTCACGAAAAATTGACCATGCAGCTTTTGCAAGTTGCCCACGTAAACGCAGTTTAAATACAAATTTTGTTTCACGATCATTTTTATTCAAAACTTTAGATTTTGAAAAAAATGTTCTACAATGCACATTCAATAAAATTTCCATCGAAAAGGCAAAGAAGGAGAAGGAAAACGATGGCGGGGAATCGGGTGAAAATCCACAGGATAAAACTCAAAAAAAATTTTATGCCCTGTGTAACGGACAAAATTTTCAAATTTGTTTTAAAAATTGAGAAGTAAAAATTGCTTTGTTTCAAAAATTTTTTAAAAAATTGAAACTGTCATGTTTTATACACATTTAAAACTGTTGCCACAGTTACCAACCGAGACGAAATCCCTATTTTGCTGGTACGAAACCCGGGACTCCTTCTACGTCTCCCCGAGTTTTTATCCCTCAGTCCACGGATAATTCAGTACTACGACCTCTTGACCCAAGAAACGATTGACCTCGTAAAAAGGGAAGCAGCACCCAGCTTGGCCCGAAATCTAACTTTTGACTACTTTCGAGGACACTCCGGTAAAACCTTCAGCTCCTGAACTTCCCTCAACACGTGGACTCCGGACGTTGAACTTGACCGGTTTAGAAAAATCCCGGCACTCATTGAGCAAATCACGGGACTGTCTGTAAATCGCAGGGAGGCCGCTGAATATTTACAAATTTCTAGCTACACTTTTGGTGGCCATTACGAACTTCATTACGACGAAGTTTGTAAAATTTAGCAATTATCAAAAATTTACAAATGCAAGAAAAATGATTTTGTTAAAATTTCAAAAATCGACATTTTAAAGGTCAAAGGTCAAAACAAATTTGATTTTTTTTGCAGGATATAGATCCAGGAGACGTTTTTGGCGGCGGTCGCGTAGCAACTTTTATGTTTTGAGTAAAATTTCAAATTATGTCTTACAGCCTGTTTTTCACTTTTTCAAAATTGTATCTATTTTTTTATTTTGTCACAGTTGCCAACAAACGGATTTTGTACCATTCTCAATGGACCCGAAGAAAATCCATTTCGAAAGCAACTCCCAAACACAAATGGCAAGTTGTAAATTGGTAAAATTAACTAGTATACTACAATATTTATGAATAAACCAAAACCTGAAAAATTGTGTGTACTGTGTACTGTTTAAGCGAGAAATGGGAATAAAGACTGAATGCTGAACTGAACTGCACGTCGATTCATCGATTGATTGTCATTCTTTAATGCTTGAAGTATTTGGACGCCACTCATGCGCTTTGTTGCGATGACGTCAGGCACCGACATAGCAGAATAGGTACGAGAGTCGAAAAACAGCGCACAAAATACCACGAGTGGCGTCAAAGTACTTCAAGGAATACACCGAGGAAGAAGTGAGTTGCTGGGAAGGTAGAAAAAGAAAGAGTTAAATATCACACATGATTACATTTTCGACCAATATCTCATGAGATAATTTGGTGCACAATTGGTGCTAAAATTTTTACATTTGGTGCAGAATTTCCTAAATTTGGTGCAGAATTTCCTAAATTTGGTGCAGAATTTCTTACACTTGGTGCATCAATTTCTTGCATTTGGTGCATCAATTTCTTGCATTTGGTGCATCAATTTCTTGCATTTGGTGCATCAATTTTCTTGTCGCCGCTTAGAAAATTATTTTATCAAAACTTATAAAAATTTGACTAGGCTTGACAAAACTGCCAATTTTTGATAGCATTTTCATGGTATTATATCAAAATCTCATCAAAAGTCTTCTCAAAATTGAAAAAATTGTCCAACAAAATCGTATCAAAATTTCATTCCGAAAAAAATTCTTTGATCTGTCTAAAAACTAATACGTTATGTAATGGGATATGAAACCAAAAAGAAATGACACTTTTCCCACTTACCTGGACATGAAACAGGCTCATTATCGCTCAGTAATATTTGAAGCATTTCGACGCCACTCATGCGATTTGCTGCGATTTTGTGAGACGACAAGCACTTAGCAATCCTCCTGTTGTGGCAAAAGGGCAGAAAATATCACGGGTGGCGTCAAAGTACTCCAGAATTTTTTACATTGGCAGCAAAATTGGTGCACTATTGGCGAGGCTTGACAAAATTGACAGTTTTTGATGCGATCTTCGTGAAACTTTATTGAAATCTCATCAAAAATTGATGATTTTCCAGCAAAGTTGTATCAAAATTTCAAAGGACTTTTTGATAAGATTTTTTTCTAAGATGTGTTGTACATTGTGCATCATTATTTTCATACATAGTATCTAAAGTTATTCCAGTACACTAGCAGAAAGAATGTAAAAAAGAGTAGAATATAAACAAAGAGTGAATAAGCCAGTGGCCGATTGTTGGTGCGTGGGAATCTTTCCCACGCTTGGAACTTGGAACGATCCATCATTTATCCTTATAGCAAAAATGATAAAATGCCATAAGTACAAAGTATGTATATACATATGTAAGTTCATCGAGAAAAAGAGAATTTTATTCTGCTGGATTCTTCACAATTCACAACATTTTCCTCGAGTAGTGGTAAAAACAGGCAAAAAAGAAAATTTCTAGCTCAGTAAAATCTAGAAATGACTCTGAGCATGCCATAAAACATGGGACAAAAAACTTGAGAGACTCGAGACGCTTTTTTCACGCGGAAAGTATTTACTTATGTACATATACTGCTGTGGCTTCAGTTTTGCTTCAGCTGATTACATATTATTATGAGGTGTAGATACTAAAACAATGTGATTTATATAATAGTTACATTTCTAAAAAATTTGCTGTTCCATCCTCACAAAGTCTCCTCGATTTCCTCATTGTTTCCAGTCATGTATTGCTATCTGCAGTTCAAATTCCGATTCTAATTTAAATTCTGTATGTATATACGTACGTCACAAGAGTGGGACAAAGAACAAAGAAAAAATCAACATGAGCAAATCAACTTGCATTTTACATTTCCTCTTTATTAATTCCACTCTATCTGTGGTGTTGGTGGATAATTGGGATTGAAATTTGAATATTTACCTTCCAAAGAAATTTTATAATTTAATCGAGAGCGAAGACAGTTTAATTAGTGCTCTAAAACAAGCATAGATTTAAGAGTCATGCATAGGATCTTTTGCACTTTGGATTTTGGCGCCCTTTTAATTTTCCTGGGACTCATAATAAGGCTAAATGACGGCCAGGCGGCCAACTTAAAAAATTCAAGTTCAAATTCAGATTCTGGCCCAGGTGAACAAAATTTTTTGAAAATTGACATTTTGAAAACATTAAACTGTCAAAAAAATGGAACAAACGCCACTATTTTCAGAATTCAGTAAAAAGGGACATAAAAGTCTTCTAGAAAAAAACACAAGCATGACGTTTCTAAAAATTTGAAGAATCCTGAAAATTCAAAGAATCTTGAAAATTTTAAGAATTTTTAGCAATCTGAAAATTTTAGGAATTCTGGGCAATCTGAAAATTTTAGGAATTCTGGGCAATCTGAAAATTTTAGGAATTCTGGGCATTCTGAAAATACCAAAAATTCTGAAAATTGTGAGAATTCTAAAGACTCTAAAAATTCAAAAGGTTCTGAAGATTCCAAAAACTCTAAAAATTTTGAGCATTCTGAAAATTCTGAAAATTCCTAGGATTCTAAAATTTGTAAAATTTCAAAATATTCTGAAGATTCTGAAAATTCTAAAATTTTAAAAGATTCTGACGATTCTGAAAATTCTAAAATTTTAAAAGATTCTGACGATTCTGAAAATTCGAAGAACCTGCAAATTTTGAAACTACGCGGTTTTTCAATTTTTTTTGCAGAATACCTGTGTCCTGACAACGAGGAAATTGGCCAGTGCTCCTGCTACTACGACGCCCACCGGCGAGTCTCGGTATCCTGCGAGGGCCCTCAAATCACTCAAGAGAGTCTCAGTGTCCTTTTCACAGTTCTACGAGCGACCCTGCAACTATCCCCGAATGATCCCAGAACACCCGTGTTATGTACCTTAAACATAATTTCAACGCCCCTCACCTTCGTTGACCTTACTCCATTTTTAGGAACAAAATTCACCCGCCTCTGTTTCTATGACAACGAGTACCTCTCTCTAGTTTACTTATCGCCCCAACCCCGATTCCAACCCCAGTCGCCCACAACCCTGTACAATGACACCCAAAGTGGGGGAAAAATTCTTGCGGAAAAGCTGGTGATCGAAGGCAGTCCTCTGGGCGACAAGGGAATTGCCCAGGCCCTCCAAAATTTTGAACCTACTCTCCTCAGTGAGCTTCACATTCGTCAGTGTGAAATCACCGGGAATTTGTACAAAATCCCCGAAAACTATGGGAGCGAGCGGGATTTTTTTGTTGAATACGAATTCCTGCCCGGCTTGGCCGACTTGACCCAGTTAAAGGAGTTGGGTTTGGATAGCAACAGCATTGATCGGATAAAACACGGACAGTTTAAAAGAAACTTGGAGAGTCTAGACATCCTTGATTTATCCAACAATCGATTGACGGGATTGGGAGAAGACGCTTTTCTGGCAGAGTTTGAACCATCCTCTGAATATTCATTGAGAAATCAAGATGAAGAAGCAAAATTAAAGAGCGGGAAAAATGAAATTTCAAAGCTGTACATTAATTTAGCGGACAACTTGTTGTACAGCAGCGATTTTATGCGAAAGGATTCTGGGCTGATCGCCTTGTCCAGGATGCGGAGCGTAGAGTTGAACCTGGAGAATAATCAGATGGAGATTTTAAACGAGTCGAATTTCCTTCCGTTTCTCCTCATCAACCCCAATAATACTCTCAGATTAGGGGGCAACCCCCTCAAATGCCAAGATGACCGGATGAGGTGGCTTAAGAACAAGGATATTGTGAATCTGGCTCAACGTCAAGTTTTTGGGGCAAAGTGCTGAAAATTGTGGGAAAATTTTAAAAAAAGCTTGTATGAATGAATTTTGTATTCTGGGAAAATGGTGAAATTTTGTAATAAAATAAATTTTTGCATGGCTTTTTTTCGAAAATGTGGATATTGTTTTAAAAAACCAATAAAATCATCATAAATTCAGAAACTTTCATGAAATTCCATTTAATATCCAATATTCCATTTAAATAGTCAAATGTCTTGGGGAAAATGTAAAAAACTTTTAAAAATGATCAATAATTCAGAAATATGTATCAGTTAGAGTGTCGTCAACTTCTTCCTTTGTTTTTTATCATGTTTCTAAGTTTTTCGTAAACAAGAAAATAAGTACATTTCTATTTTTTGATAAACTTATTAGAATATTTTATGCAAACGTCTGACATCCTTGACATTGAAGGAAAAGCAACATACGTTGATTTTTCAAAGTCATTCTTCATTCGTCATTCTTGTCGTCAAGAGGTCCAGAGTCGAGTTAAGAAAGTTCCTGAATAACCGAATAAATAACTAAAGTAATATTCTTGTATTTTTTTATTTCCATTTCAGGCGACGAGAGTTTTAATCTAATTGCAGTCATATTTCATTGTTAATTTTTATTCTCAGTTTGTTACTTCGAAGACATTTCAAAATTCTCCAGATTTTGTATTTGGGATTCGAGTACCTTTTAGTTAAGTAAGTTAGACATTACATAGTCAATAGTTCAGTTTGTAAGTAATCATTGTTATCGACGAGTTTGAGTACGATGGATAATCGTCAATCGGCGACTAAGGACAAGAGAAAGATGGGAGATAGTAATGTAAGTTGACAAAATTATGTACCTAATATTTTTTAATTTTCAATAATATTCCATAATATACATAATATATTATCGATTATCGTTTATATAATAATTTTAGTTAATTTTATGTACAACCAAGCTTGCTTTTATTTTGTTGCTGAGTATAATATATGCAGTATATACATACAAAATCTATTTTTGAAATTTTAAAAAATTCCTTAATAGATTTTGATGCCGAGTTCTTTTTTATACCCAACCTATCATAGTTACCATCAATTTTGCCAAATCCTAATCTTTTGGGTAAACTTTTGGTTATTTCGGCTTTATACCACCTATTTGACCTCTAGATCACGAATATGCAAGGGTAACCCAATGTTTCTACCGTTAAGTCGGTCAAAAACCCGAAAACCGGGTCAAAACCGATTTTGCCAAATCGTCATCTTTTGGGCAAACTCTTGGTTATTTCCGCTTTATAGCACCTATTTGACCTCTAGATTACGGATATGCAAGGTTTTGTTTCTACCGTTAATTTGGCCAATACCCGCAAAAATTGGGTCAGAATTTTTTAAAACCAAACTATTGACGGATCTTTTTGTTAGTTTCAATTTGGTTGTTTATTAAATAATGTATAAATAATAAATACATTAGTTTTGGGGGAAATTAATGGTAACTAAAATAGGTTGGGTGTACTAATTAAGAGGTTTGAGAAAACCTTATAGTGATTCGCGCGGAGCGCGAACTTTTTTTCAAAATAATAATCAAATACTTAATTCTTTACATATTTTACTCATTTAACGCTATATTTGTACTAACTTCCTTTTTATGACCATTACATAGTAACTTAAAACTTAATATTTTTTATTTTGAAGGAAAATCCCGTTCAAAGTAATAATAATATGGACAGTGAATGCGAATCTCAGGAAAATATAGGGAATATACGTCGGAAGCAAGAGACGGACCCGCTCAAAATGGGACATGTGAGTATTTCATGAAAAAAATTTAGTAACTAGTAAAACCACAATTATGATCACAAGTTTTTTATTTTTGGAATAAATGAATAAATGAAAGATTTTGAACATCCCTTTAATTAAAATCTTATCAAATCTGATGAACATTGATGTGATAAGATTGACAATAGATGATGAGATTTTGGTGCGATTTCCATGACAATTCATGAAAATCTTATCAAACTTTGATCGAAGTTGATAAGATTTTCGACTCAAATCGTGTCCGAATCTCATGAGATTTTTTGATCAGATTTTTTTCTAAGGGATGTAACTGTATCGATTATTGATCGACTGTTTAATTGTTCTGGTTACAGGTTCTGGAAAAAGTATTTTCTTTTCTGGATACCGACTCCATCAAGGCAGCTCGTCAAGTAAATCCATTGTGGGGTATTGAAGGAGCCAAAAGCCTCATCACCAAATGCTACGTCAAGATCCCACCACAACTCAAAATTGAAGAATCGTCAACAAATAACAACCTGATGGAAGAGTTTAAACAGTTTCTGTCACACAAATCAAAGGATTTCCCCGTAATTCCCAATATCTTTGTTGAAGCTCCTCTTGATGTGGAACTATGGAAATCTTTGGGAGTCATTGGACACCAAGTCAAATCACTCCGGTTTGAACTTTCGTTTAACCAAAACATATTCCCACATGAGCTTTTGAATCTCTTGCCTAAACTCAACTACTTGAATTTTCAAGGTCAGACTCTTTACGGGAACAGAAAAAGGGCCATCATCAGTGATATCATCTCTGTAGTGTCTAAGAGAGAGAACGGTGGAAGCCCGCTTACCATTTCATCCTTGTTCTTAGCACTACACGATGCAGAGCAATTGGCGGATATGGAGAAGTTGGCAGATTGCAAGAACATCATGATTAAAGAATTGACGTTATACTGTTGCAGTCGCTTGGCTTCTCCAAACAATGAGGCTCGAATTGTCAATCTTGTAAGCAAGCTTTTATCAACGAATAAAAATGTCCTTAAAAGGTTGACTTTGAACGATTGTAGACTTGTTACCTCGCTCCTTGAGTTTCCCCTTATGAATGCACTCACTCACCTGGATTTGGTCTGTTGGCCTCCTCAATCATCTGGCTGCAAATTTGCTCCTTCCTTCCGGTTTTCCGAGAAGGTCCCCAATCTACAGGAAATTAGTGTGGACTGTTCAAGCATTTCCACAGATTTTTTTCAATATCTACTGGAAAATGCTGGAACAGCTCCCTCCGTCAAGCGTGTAAATTGTATCAATAGTTACGCGAATTATTCTGTTGATGCTCTCTTCAAAGCATTTCCCAACACCGAAGAATTGAAGTTGTCTGTGGATTGGAACTCTGCATTGAAGTCCAAGCTCCGATCTCTGTGGAGAAATGGAAAAAACTTGAAAAAACTGACTCTAGACATCGAGTGGTTTCTGGTGTTTGAGAATTGTCTTGATCTGGACTTGCTCTTCACTGGATTTGATACTGAGACCGTGAACAAGATTAAGAAGGCCCCAAACTTGGACCGTTTTACATTTGAAGAGTTGGAGAAGTTGAGAGTTCATCCATCCATTTCTAATCTTAAAGGTAATGCTTCAATATCTTCAATATCATGTAATTGAAAATATTTTGTTTATACATACTTTGCTAGCAGTTAGTAGTTAGATTTTTAGGTTAAAAATCACTTTAACTAAATGCACCAAATAATACTCTGATTTTGATTTTTTTTGTGTAGAACTGGAGCATCTTTCCATTCATTTTTATTTTGGAAGCGATGTTCTGATGTTGCTCAAAGAATCGTACTTTGTAGGCATGACAAAAAGGATGCTCACAGTGACCGCAAAGTACGGGATCGACCAACTTCCAAAGAACCCCCGGATTTTCATCGCCATTGAAAATGATTCCCGTAAAAAACTCAGATGACAATATTTTTTCAGTACATTTTGAAATAAATTTTGGAATAATTCCTTGCAAACGTCTTCGATTTTATTATAAATAAATTGTATATGTAGACTAAAAAATCAAAAGTTTCTTATGGATGTATAGTTTCCATAGAAAAAATTATATACCAAAGAAACTTTTGATTCTTTATGCTTCATATATATTAAAATCTAGATTAATAGGAGTTGTTTAACTTTTTCTTTGTGCAGGTATCAAAGACGCCTTTGAGGAGGTTTCCAAACTTCCCAACTTCATCTTTCAATTTAGAGACATTAGCCCTGAATTTTCATTTAAGAGTTTATATGAGTCTCCATGCAGATCTAAATAAACATACCGACGTTATGTAATCAAACCTGTAAAAAATTATGGTGAAGATTCGTCGCGTCTTTCTCCTCTTAATCTCACTCTCTGCTTACCTCCGCTCACTAAGCTAGTCCCTCGATAAAATGCCATTTTAGACCCGGCCCCCACCTGTTAATGGATTCTAACCCACATTTCCTAAAACAACTTTTCAAGTCGGTTCTAATGAGTATGGTGAGAATCCATTAACAGGTGGGGGCCGGGTATTTTCTTAAGCATGTGTAAGTAAATGGCGGCGTAGGAAATTCGGACCATATTGACATCCGGTTTTCTCTGAAACGTGTTGATGAACTGAGCTGAAACTTTCGGGATCGATTACTATTGTTATGAACAGTATTGTCCATGATTTTCAACTTGATCAGTGATCATGAATTCGTAAAATTTCAATCTGAAAAATTTCCGGTCATTTAACTATTAAAGCCATGTCATTTTTTATAGTATGCACATCTCATGGCAATTTCATTTTCCCCCTTTTTTCATTATTTCTGTGAAATTTAATGATGTTTTAAATGTATTTTCAAGAATTGTTTCAGATAATGTTTGTAAGTTAAATAATGATAAGTATTATGGACTTGAATTTGCTAGCATTTAGTTTATTTGTATTGTACTTTCCTTTTAAATGATGGAAGCTACAAAATAACTTGCAAAAATCAATTTTTTCTCCATTTAAGTTTTAATTTTCTTTCTTTTCATGATTTTCTCTTTCTGAATGATAATTGTTGGACTGTATATTTGTATGTAAGTATGTTGTGCGATTGTTATTTTTGGGGCAATAAATTATTCTAAATATTTTCAATGTCTAACATGAAACTACCATTTTTGGACGAATCCCGAAAACCCTTAATTTAAAATCTCATCAAATCTCACGAACATTTAATCAAATCGTTAAATGATGATGCGATTTTGATTCTTTGAAAACGTGTGAAAACATCAAGATTTTATCAAATTCGATAGGATTTTCGACCACGATCGTGTCAAATTCTCATGAGGTTGTATGACGAAAACAATTGTCATATTTGAGGAATTCTACAAATATAAAACGAAAAAAATTCGTTACATTTGTCGAATTCGGTAAATCTGCTGCTTATTCTACTTTGACGTAAAAAAGCTCGGACTGAAAGGTAAGGTGTCTATTAGACTGTTTCATTCTGGAGGTCAAGTCTGGGATTTGTCCGCACACCCCAAAAAATGAAACTAGACCATATTTGGACTCTTTTGACACTTTTTATTTTTTTCCAATATGGCGGCGATTGCCCCCTCAAAGGCCTCAAAGTTGACTACTTTTGATCAAATATTCACCTCCACTCAACTTTGACTCGCTCCCATTCCTGACATGCGAATCCCAGGCTCACAAAACTTACTCCCGCAAATGTCGGCATCACAAGGACTGGATTCCGTCACTTTTCATATCCGTCGACCGATTACCCCGCCCACCCCGCCGTTATGCAAAAACCGCCATTTTGACACATTTTGCGGGTGTGACATTTCTAACAATATTATGACGGAACATAAAAATTTAAACAATTTCAATAAAACTTTGTTTTTACCGCATATTAAAATTCCTTCAGGTTTAGAAATGGCAGCCATTTGAAGTTGACGTCTTTTGCCACAAAATGCAAAAATTCTGCACTTTTGCTCCGACATCCAAAATTCAATCACCGATATCTCAGGCCAGAAATCGAATTTCGTGATGAAATAAAAACGCTTTATAGTTGAAATGAACCATATTTTTATGTCCCCCTGTCAAAAGT
>JAQIVE010000651.1:0-33738 GCA_034698285.1 Sminthurinus bimaculatus
ACACAATAACCACACACGAAATTCGAAGCATAATCATATACTTATTAAATTCATTACATTACTATTATTATATTACATATCTCAGGTACATCGGAGCATTTCCCCCCTTTGCTTTTCTTCTAACCGTTCCAGAGTACCTAATATACCTACATACACCTACAGCCATACATTATACATTATACCCATTACACATAATACACATTGAGATGAGAGAAATGGAGCAGTAACTCATTACACAATTTACAATTTACGGCCAGAGTCGGAGAGCACAACGAGGGAATTAAATTGGTAAAATAGGGAATACAGATAACAGAATAATATTTATCGAGTTCTACTTATACTTACTTGCATTATCATTATGTATTTCAATGTCTTCTTCATTTATTTATTTATTTATTTCCTGGACACAAAAATATTTTCTCCGGATGATTGTTGACTGCCTCGTTTTTAAATTGGTATATCAACTAAATACATATTTAATACTGATGTACATACCTACTATTGTGTATTAGAAACATGAACTGATAGGAAATAAAGATATTAAGATACTGTGTCATAATATATTACCTTTAGATATAGTCACGACTAAAATTTAGAATAGCTATACAGATCCTTTTCAAAATTCCACAGATACTAAAAAAAGAAAAAAATGCTGGAAACTTGGAATTGCCTGGAAGAGAATAACGAGATTTTTTACCCTCATTTCCTCACATTCCTTACGTTATTATTAAAATTAATATATATATTGAGTCGTGGTTCTCATGTCACTGTGCCTTCAGCCATCTTTCTGGGTCGAAGTTCGAAGCTTGTCGGCTAACAAGATCCACGTTAATTCGGAGTGTAAGCATACAATAATATGTTATAAAGATAGGTTATGCTTACTTATTTTATACATATGAATATAAAGTTTTTAAGGGAGATGATGAAGATGTTGGCTCAAGTTTTTTAGTTTTCGGGTCAACATCAACATATTATGATGGGGGAAAAGAAGAAGAACTTGTGTGTGTCCAATCCAAATCCTTTTCGGCTATGCTTAGGGCTATAATAAGGGAGAAATAATTTTATTAATCGTGGCTCATTATGATCCTGCTCCTTTCCTCGCTTAAATTGTATACTTTCTTCATTTTTTAAATATTATTTTTACTTTAATTTTACCCTCATATTTAATAGAGTGCATGTTTTGTAGCATTTTATATACATAGAAACGCGGCGGTTTTTTACCCATTTACAATATCGAATAAAGCTTTTAATTAGATCAATGCCCCATGAAAAACTAAAAATAGGGATATAAATATCAGAATCACGTGAATTATGGAGTTGACCGGCAGTTAAAGAAAACTGGATGATTTTTAGCCATTTAAAATTAAAATGTCTCTAAATCGAGTTCAACATCTCTTTAATGAGTATATAGCAGATGGATGGTGTAAAACGTAAAACGTATGCTGTAGATTACTTATTGCTTTTCAAATAGGGAGAATAAACTAGAGAACGAGAGAAAGTCGCCGGTTCAATCAATCAAAATCCAATAGAATAGAAAATAGAACCGCTGAACATTTTTTGCCTGATTTATGTGCATACATATAGGATATGTGTATAGGTATTTATTGAGTTCTCTCTCTGATGAAGACAGAACGTTAAGAGACGATGAAGAGGATAAATGAGTCGTGGTTGATGAAGACAATTAAGAGTTGAAGGGTGTATAAACAAACAGTAGCAAAAGTATCCAATATAGCAGCATGCTCTCCTTCTTTGACTCATTCTGCTCTTCCTTCTGTATGCTTCTTGGTCGTCTTTGACGAGAGGCGGTAAAGGCGGCATCTCATCAAACAAGCTAAAAAGACAATTTAACACAGGGGCCCGCTTCTAAACACTAAACACTCGTAAGCACAATTAGCTTTGCTCAATTTTCATCGAGATTTACACACACACACACAGTGGACAGTACACACTACACACGGGTCGAGGAGAGAGGATCTTTTTACAGTGGCACTCGCAGTAATAATAAAGATAATCATAATGGTCCCGTTAATTCCTTGAAAAGAAGCTCAGACTTTTTGATTTACTTTTAATTTTCTAAAATGAAAACAATCTCATTTAGCTCATCGTCAGGTCATTGCCACTTTAATTGCACGATGTGTGTCTACCTAAACCTATTAAACTTGGCCTGTGAAAATGGGATTTAAAACTTTAAGTACTACAAGCTTGTAAGTTCAAATAAAAAATTATCGTAAATAATTAAAAATCACATTGACATTTCTAAGAACTGAAAACTTAAAAGCTTATAAAATTTAACCGCATTCTAGCATAATATTGTTGGTACTTTTAAAATTCAACATCAAAGTACATATCGAAACGAAATGCATAGAGAAAAGTTCGAATTTTGCAGGAAAATAATGAAAATTTCCCATTTTACTAGAGATTTTAGCCTTTTGGCATGAAACCTCATTTTAATCTTAGAGTCGAAAGCCACATTTATAACATGTATGTATTGTGTGCGTTACAATTTAAATTACAAAAGTAGAAGAAGACAAGCTGATTGGCTGAAAGTGTTGTGGACTAAAGCAGAGAGGACTAAAAAATATTGATTCGGTAGTTTGTGTACGAGGTACATACATACGAGTACATACATATTTAGGTATAGATTTTCCCCTTGTGTTTCTCTCTTTCTCCCGCTTGTGTTTAGTGTTTAGTGACAAAATGTGACTATGGGCAACTGTGCATTATAAATATGTACATAGGTAATACACATGTTTGGTTTGGTCTGGTTGGTTGGCAGGTTGGTTTTCGGATGACATTTATTAATGACACTTTCATTTGGGAACCCTTTTGTAATTTTTAACCCCTCAGTCACTCCTTGGCGTATCAAGTTTCCACATCTAAATTTCTCAATCAAAGATAAATATGTGATGCGATCGAGCATCGAGCATGGAAATGATGCATACAGATTACAAAAGACAAAGACGAGAAACAAATGTACACCATTTTATTGTCATTATTATTATTTGTATACATTTTTCCACATGTGAGAGATTTGAGAGAGAGACCGACGCTTTTCAAACTTCAAGTGACCAGATTAAGATGGTTGTCGTTGTCGTATCGTATCGTATCGAATTGTCGTCGTCGTTGTTTTTCCTTCTCTATCCTGGTTCGTGGTCCCCTTTTTGTCGTCGTTATATCGTCATCAGTTTTGTTTGACTTGACTCTTGACTTTTTTGCCCTGCCCTTTTATCCTTCTCCGTCTTCATCATCGTCTTTGACTTTGCCTTCCTCTCACAGCTCTCAGTCTCAGTCTCAGTTCTGACTTGTGACTTAGTCAACCGCCTTAATTGATAATACTTTTCATCGTCGTCATCATCATGATAATTCTCCGAGCTCTCCAACATCAGATTATGTGATCAAACAGAAAACAGAAGCAGCAGCAGCAGAAAAGGAAATCCGAAATGTGTGTTCACATACAAAGTTACATGCATATCAATATCCCAAATCCAACAGCAAGAAGAAAAGGGTTGAATACCAAGATGCCGACAGAATAAAAGAGATTACATGAATCAACCTTCCTCATCATCTTCATTTTTGAAAACAATTGAATTCAAAAATATCCAGGCTGATGTACTTATATCTACTTATATTATATTATATGTACTTATATCTGCAGCCCAAGGGAAAACTTCCATAAAAAATCAAGAATGAGGAACTGTTTTGTTGGTATTTCAAAATTCATAACCATCAATTTTGTAAAAGTCAAAAGAAAATATAAAGAGCAGGCCTGACATGAAAAACGAAGCAGAAGAAAAAAAATTAAAAATTCCTTTCCCAACTCCGTAGGATCTTTTTCAGTTTTTTTAATTTGGTGATGATTTTATGCTTTAAAGCTAAAGCATGAAAATACTTTACGTGCGATCGAAAATTAAAATCTTGGATATCTTTTACATGCATTTTTTTCGTGCGTTTTACTGTCTAAACCTCAAATCACATTATGGAATTGGGGCAAATTTTTGAAATTTCCATTTCTTAAAATGTTGAGCTACTTGGAGAATGTATAGCGGCTTTTTCACCTTTTTTGAATACCTAAAAGTTTCAACTTGAGCCTAAGTATATATATTATAAGATTGAAGAAGAGGGGAAGTGGACCATTTATCACCGTCAGAATTACACTGCACAATTTTTTAGTTGTCTTTATCTCTTTGACTTGTTCTGGTGTACTTTTGAATCTTAATTTATTGGTACGGCTCAATCCACAGAGAGATATCTCTTTCATGTATTGTATGTATATTGTATGTATAACATTATTTTATAATGCATTCATGTATGCTCATGTCCAATGTCCATGATGCAGTTTACAGTTTACTAAATGTCCTCTCCTCAAATCAACATAAAGAGACTGTTAAATTAGATGTGAACGACTCTTTTACTTGTTCTGCTTCTACTCAGTCGATCTGCATCTGGCTGGACCTGAACAAGCATTCAAAACATGCTGGACATTTAAAGATAAGTATTTGTATCTGCGTGTAGTGTGTATGTGCATCTGAATCTGGATCTGGATGATATTGATACCCCTTTTGTGGTTTCTTGCGCCGGGTCGTTCCTTTTCCTTCCCTTTAGATAATATATTTTAATCGTAAAAATGTTCCGAGATAAGAAAAACTGAAGGAACTATTTCACTCGGGTCTATAAAAGGAAACTGTCCTTTTCCAAGCCTCAATATATACAATGGGTACTTACACACAATATTCTAAATTATTATATGGGACAGGAAAATACGAGAGAGACAAAGATGTTTTCTGTGATAACTCTTTGACTCTCAATTCAGAGTTCCAGTTCCAGATCATCCTCAAAGCATCAGATCAGAAGGACAATATTTACAGGTAAAATACATATAAAAGGGAGGAATTATCGTCATCCTGGAGAAGACAAAGCAGCTCTCTAATATTAGGACAACGACAACAATGATGACGGCACGGACAATCTCAAGAACAATGTAGGATGTAGGTTGTCCATACATAGGTACACGTTGTAGCTACAAGTTGTACAAATATATGTACAAGATAAGGAAAAGTTAAAGGAAACACAACAACAACAACCTGCACGCAACACAGTAGATATCTAATATTCGAATCCCGAAAAAAGGCATTATAAACATTGCTCAATGTTCAATGTTCATGTTTACCCATGTTGAACCCAACTAAAACAAAACAAAAAGAACTTCCTTTTTATGCTCGACAACATGGAGAGAAATAAAAGATGTGTAATAAATAGAATCTTATTTTCTATATGAGTTATGTCTATTGTCGTGTAGGTATATGTGGAACATACCATATGTGAGCAAGGAGCAGTAGTCAACAATTAAAGTTTCATCCTTCGTTTTGGAGGAAACTTTTCATTCATTCACTCAAGGTGACAGCGTATTTTACTTTTTTTACTTCTATAGTCTAGAGTCTAGATGCACTGGAAATTCTAAATGATTTGCTGAAATAAAAAAATCGTTCGTGTAACTACAAACTTGTGAAAATTAACTTAATTTGAAATTGCAAGTTCAGCGAAAATTTGATATAATTTTATAAATTAATAAAACTCGTAATGAGCTCAAAAACTGAAAATAGATACTGAAGATAAACAAAAACTGAAGATAGAAAATGAAGTTATTTTTGTTGTCCGACGATGATTTTAAATTTCAGTCTTTAGTCCTTAGAGGGTTGACTGAATTCTTTGTAAACTCTTTATTTTAACAACGTTTATTACAATACTTATTTATGTTGGTATATCTTTCATTTGCATCTTTCCTCTATAAAATACAGCTATAATTACCTGTATTTTATTAAATGACGATAGCCCAGGCCCCCAGAACTACTTTATTCAGTGTAACTTGTAAATTCTCCCGTTGATAAAATTTAAATTGAGTTGACATCTCAAAAAAGCATACATACATACATACACAGTTGAAACTCATTTACCTCCCTCTATAAAGTTACTCTGGGCTCATTCATTCTGCATTCCATCATGACAATAGAGTTTTGAGAGTTTTAATTTGAGTGCATGCTTGAGCACTTACTCAATAACATGTGTAGTTAACCCAAGCCAGCTAATCGTAAATGAGAGAGGGACATATTGGAGATGTGTAAATAAATAAAAGTACAGATTGTTAAGACTCTCAGCTCCCTATGTTTTCTATTTATTATCCTCAATGAAGGAAAAGACAAAGGCCACGTATATACATACATATGTACATAGAAGATGGGAGAGACTAGATTTTGAGGAAGATACAAGACAAATGCGTGTTTTTTCTGGAGCTAAACACACAAACCTGTATCGTATAAACATGTATTGTATATTGTATACAACATACATGCATGTTCTATCTTTGACAATGAATCTAGAAATGTACCTTTTATTGTTATTATAATTATTAGGAGCTATTTCCAGGGTAGATTTCAACCTTACTACGTGTACTTATAATCTAAAATACATAAATAATATATTTTTCATTGTTTTAACTATGTAGGCCTATGCACACATATGTATGTAATACGCACTGTGTTAACTAACAATAAGCATAGAGTGATACAGTGCGCACATTGTTTATAATTTTCTTTATACAATCATACATATACGTAGATACGCATGCTGTGAAACATATTGTACTTATGTATGTATAAGGAAAACGTTTTTCAATTCTGTGATAGGATTTTATTTTATGGGTTTCAACAAGTAGAGTCGTAAAGGAAAAACGGGGAAGAAAAAGGAAGGACGAGGAAGACCAAAATGGAGACGAGTTTGAAGAGCTCCTGTTAATTGGATCATATGTCAAAAGGGAGAAGGTAAAACAATGCTTGTTGTTAAATGTTAAAGGTATTGCTCATTTGTGACCAAGAAAGGAAGAAGAAGAAGAAAAAGAACAGAAAAAATAGGGAAAATGTTGAATATAGAAATGAGTTGACACATTAATGATACACTGGGGGAAAACAATGATTCTCATCACCTCCATCCTCTTCATATTCTTGTTGTATTCTATACATTGTTCAAACAAACAGCCGTCCGTCCATCCGTCTGTCCACCTATCTAAACTTTAAACTAGTGTTGTCTTGTCCGCCTTCCTGTAACAGTTTGTCCTCGCTCACTTCACAAAATAAAACATGAAATACCTCCCCAAATTCTATATGTTTTGTGCATTACATGTTGAGATGATTCTACCTTTTCACTCTGTCTTTTCCTTTTCACTTTTTCATCTTATTACTTACTTTTCTCTTTTCAGCAAGCTTAGAAGACTGTAAAAATAACAAGAAAATACTATTTTTACTTACAATTAGTTTTTTTATTACTTGCAGATCCAGCAACAAAGTTATACCTTTTTCAACTACAAAGCTCTGTAAGCAAACATTGTGGCAAAAGTTTTAGTATTTTTCCCGAATTTTGTTAGTATACCCTATTTTTAGGCAGTAGAATCTGTGTTTTTGGCAGTAGATTTTTTTTCTTGGCAGCAAGTAATTTTTTTGAAATTAAATTATACATTTGGCAGTAAATGATGCTTTACAAAAAATGCACAAAAGTCATAGTAAAATGTATAACACTGTACCCCAAAATGCAACATAGAATAAAAAAGAACAGTTAAGGTTCTTACATATGATTATATAACGTGTGCTGATAAGCATCTGTATCAGACCAAGGAAAAACTAAAAAAAAATTGACTGTCATTGTTTTACTTTTATGATCAAAAAGAGAACTGTCCAAGATTACCTGCACATGGGGATTTTGGGATAGGTTCGAACCAGGTCCTCAAAGATTTTAGAGAAAACACATTAACGCCACCCATACTGTCCAAACCATTGCTCACAGTCAATGCTCCCTCATTTTTAAAATGAAATTGTCTGATTGATGACCTTTGACCTTACCTTGGCAGGTGGGGATGTCGTCGTTTCCTATGAGAGAACGAGGAATAGGCCGGATCAACTTGCGTAAAATTTCGCATGGGTTTGGAGAAATGAATGGGGTTATAATAAAAGTTATTATGTCAAAAACTCTTATGAAGAAGAAATTTATGAGTGCGGACTGGGAGTGTGTATTTTTAACATTGTTACTAAAGAAAATGGTAGTATTGCTTTTTCATAAGTTATTACAAATTGCAGGTAAAAGGTGATCAAATTTTTTCCAAAAATATACAAACTGCAAAATTAAATAAAATGTACAGTATTGTACCTATACTGCCAAATACAATATTTGACTAAACAATATTAACTGCCAATTAAAAAAATAAATGGGTATTTAAATTAACTGCCAAAAGCCATTAAAGTATTGTATTTTAAACTGAATTTTGATCATGTTTTGGTATTACTTCATTGGCCATTTTCTCGAATTCTTTCACATGCATTTCAATGAAAGAAAAAGGATTTTTGGTAGCGGATAGCAAGGTTTATGTTATAAACGCCGGCTTAAATGTTTTTTCTTTTCCCTGGGATAAAATTCGACAATCAACATTGTAACAAGTATTTTGAATATTTTGACTTCTACCATGTACTTTTTTGGCTACGAGAGTATCGTGCTTATTTTCCTGATAAACTCAGGATAAATACTGGGTAATTATGCATATGAATATCAAGAATATGGCCGACAGTCGACGGTGGCAGTGTTATGATACAGTGTTGACGAAAGACCGGTTGTTTATTTATTTTCTCCATATGCGTTTGCATTTGCGTTTGTTTATTCTGTGTATTTTGTTTCGCTTTTTTTCTGTAGACAGCAATGACGATGGCGCGCGTGAGAACGTCTTGTAAAAATGTTTGTTTGCTAATGAGTTAATCACTTCATTTTATTCCGATATTTCCTGTCACAAAAGTGTGACGGAGAAATAAAGTCGTTGCTCGTTAGTCCTCCGTGTATGCAAAATAGAACCTCGCCTTTACTTTTTACCTGCTACTCTCTTCTCTCTCTCTCTCTCTCTCTCCCTGTCTCACACAAGTTGAACACTGCATGCAACACAACTTTTATTTCATTTTCCCTCCCGTTTGACTAGTTGCTGTATTTTTTTCTGTGAGTGTGTAGACTTTTGAGGAAAGTTGCCGTATATTGACACGACACGACTATACATTTTTCCAGGATTGTCTCGTTTATCAACTTATCAAAAATCCTAAATGTATATTATTTTAATACAGTGTATAGTGTTTTTACCTTCACCGTCTGCGTGATGAAAAGTAGTAACAACTTTTCTCCCTATACATTCACATGTAACTATATATTCATAAACAACATTGTATGTAATGTGTACAAAAATCATAAATAAACTGCATACTACATTCTACACATTATTCACTGTAGAAAATACAAAATTCTACACATGGTAAACACTAAATATTTAGTTGGGTTTAGTATACACATAGTACAACGAAGGACAGCATACAGCGGCTTTCTTCTTTGGGAAAGTTTTTATATAAAAAACTGGACAAAACAGGACAAAAAGGTTCTTTGCGTTGAGAGTTGGCGTTGGCTTCTTAAATACTGCATGAAAAGACGTCAATACATAACGTTACATACATAGAAATGCCCACAGTCCAAATTCAACTCCATCCCTCCAGCTTTAACTTCCAAGTGGCTGACAGATTGAATTGATCGAAGCTCGTGCGTGCATTCCCTTTGACTTTTCTCTTTGTCCGATTCTCTTTACCCCTTTTACCACATTTTGTCCGTTTTGGTTTTTATTTCTGTTGTTTGGCGTGAAGGAATTATTTCGCTCCTTGTAAAAGAAGATTGAAGAAGAAAGAACGGAATGGATAAAAAAATGCGACATATTTGGAATTCCAGAGACGCTCAAGTATAATTAAAAATGACAAAGTCCAAAAAAACTTTACAGTATGCATGTACGTACATATGTATACACACTTTTTATTCATTCCTGATTGTTGACCATTTATAGGAATTCAAGGAGACGGCGAGAGACGAAGAAAGGGAGAAATATTTAGTTTGGGTTTAAACTCTGCTCTTCTTCATCTTCTTCTTCTTCGTCTTTTATACCAATCTTAACTTAACTCTAAGCGTTTTGACTTGCCGTTAATCGTGGATAGAGATTGAATGTTGAATAGGCGGTGAAAAGGAGAAAATAAAGAGAAGAAGAGCCCATAGAGACACACAGATGCAAGATGCACACAAGATGCCATACACATACATATATACAGCTCTCGTGGTTGGTTTCTCCAAATCCAAAACGTAATCGTCTTGTCTCTCTCTCTCTCTCGAGTCTTTTGAGCTTTCCAGATTAGGATCTCAAGTCATGAAAAACATGTGGACGATGAGCCTGTGACTATAGCCAGAGGTCAGAGGTTAGAGACAGGTAGAAAATAATTGCTATTGCATGGTCTCTTCCTATTCTTTATAACTAGATAATATAAGGTATAATATTATAATATATGTATTTACAATACTCATCATATCGAATATCCCGCAGAGTCGCAGTAATAATATATCCAAAATAGATAATTGTATTGCTAACAACGGGCTAATCCATTTCAATATTTCCCTGCAATTTATATCCATATCATCTTCATTCATTTTATCATCATAGTCGAAAGTATCTGTAAAAAGGTACACCAATCCAATATGCTGCATTATGGTGCATTTAAAACTGACAGGGATTCAATATTCAATAGCATCACAACTTTTTCAATTAAATTTTGTCATCGTAAACTGCTTCCATTTTTGTGTGCAATTTTATGTATTGTACATTAGAGCTTTATGGAGGAAACTTTCACGTAAATCTTTTTGTGCAAAAACAAATAACAATGCTGGTACTTGCTAATAATAGCATGATAAAATTATAGCGAATAAATTACAGCTGTGTGACAAAATTTGTCGGAGACGAGAACATTCACTGATTATGGTTGACCGTAGTAAAGTTGGACATGGATGAAATGGAAACACGGAAATGAAAAAGATTCCCTATAATAATACTATGCCATAGTAAAAGATGAGAAAGAAAGAGAAAGAAATGAACGGACAAGATTTAAATTTTTCT
Source organism: Sminthurinus bimaculatus (assembly GCA_034698285.1). NCBI lineage: Eukaryota > Metazoa > Arthropoda > Collembola > Symphypleona > Katiannidae > Sminthurinus > Sminthurinus bimaculatus. Next base: position 10,997 of record JAQIVE010000651.1, read on the forward strand.
GTAACTACAGCCGAATCACGTCAGTATGTACTTGATGTATGTATACTGTATATCTAATATGATTGAATATGTCACAACTTCGGTAGTTGCGTGTTCCGCTGTCTTCTTCCTGTCTGCCTTCGACGCATGCTAATGTTAATGCTAATCACAATCATAATCCTCGTGATCTTCTGCACACTGTACTTATTGTACTTAGATTCAGCAACAAAATAGTAGTGGAACAGCAATAAAACTGTGAAATTGAGAAATGACAGCGGTCTCACGAAACACATTAACAGAGCAGAGCCATAATTTAGTTTGAGGCCAAGAAATGCTATCGTATTAAATATGCACAAAGACACGATGTCTTATGGAAAATAAATACATATCCAAATTCACATTGAAGATTGAATACTTGCCTATCTTTTCTCTTTCTCCTGATAGGTTGCTGGCCTTTGACTTTTCTCTCAATTACATGGCCAATAACATGTAACGAGAGAATTAGCGTGTGTGTATTACTGTACAAAATGCACCACACAAATGTATTTTTATGTATTATACATTATAGCCAAAGAAATGTAAATGACATCATAGGCAAAGGAAAAGGAGCAGATGATTTCACATGAGAAGGATGGAATTGAATTGGAAATTGAAAATTGTAAATCAAGTATCGAAAACTGTGAGAAGAGTCACAGGAAAAGCGATTCGTGGAAATGTTACATCATGTAAGTATCTTATTACGTATTATGTATAATGTATATACGGATATTCTTAGTTACATCGATATTAAATTGAATAGACACTCGGAGGCAACTCCCAACGCTACCGCCGCCACAACGCCACAACCCGCCGACGCCATCTTCCTCAGCCTTTTTAATTTGCCGTCAACTCCTGGGCATGCAACTACGTACATATATATGTAAAGAATAAAGAATATGGACACGTCATCATATCAAACCTTACCTTCCATTAATTCTTCTCGTCATCCTCTCATCACATCGTCATGCTTGGTGGAAAATAAATAGTAAACAGGTATGCATTATGTTGTATACATAATACATACTCGTAGACTGGACAGTGAAAATACACAGAGGGTGAAAGGGTGGGAAAAAACTTCACATTTTCCAGCTTCTGTCCTGAGAACCAGAAAATTGAAGTCCAGTCTTAAATGGACAACAAGAATGTTGAAAATGCCCGTATACATACATAGTCAATAATCAAAAGGTCAGCTTATACCAATCCAATCGAGAATCGAAAGTCTCATAGGCGATTAATTCATGTACAATGCACATGCCTTTTCCCTCATCAAATTCTCCATCATTGAAGCTTTTAACATGTCGATATTGATATTGATGGTGGAAAAAGAAGAAACAAGACAATGGGCATCTTTATTGTTCATCGGTGATGTTTATAAGTCATGACTTCCAATTAACAATTAATCAGGGTTAGCAACGTGTCTTGTCTGCGAGCAATAATAATCTTCTTCGTCGTAACTATATTATATTATAGAAGAAGAAGAAGACCAAGTACTTAATGGTAGTAGTAGTAGTAGTAGAAAAAGAAGTCCAATTGAGATTTGAGATTTTTGCCGTGAGATTTGAGGCTTGAGGAGATTGTTTATATATCTGCTAGGAAAAAATATGAAACCCTTATTGACTGTACAACAATAATAATGATATTGATGTTGATACTGCGAGACTGTCGAGGATATCCAAATTACATCGTCCTCTGTATTATTATTATTATTATTTGGGATTATGACCGATGGATGAATTGGGCGCTGAAAGAAGTCAAAGTCAAATGAATGAGTAGATATAGAGTGATATGTATGAATATTGTACGTCGCACATACATAAAGTATTGAGGAAGAACACATTTGGTGGTCTTTTGTAATTGTTCTCCTTTGCTCTGCACTCTGCACTGCTGCTGATGCATCGATCTCAAATCTCAAATCTTGCGAGTCCATTGGCATTGCCTCTTCATCATCATCTTTTTCACCTGAACTGTAATTGCTTCATGTATATACATATGTATATTGCATATGTATTTTTGTATGTATTTACGATGCACTATTTAAAAAATTGCCTCAGAGAGTGGACGACGAGAAATAACAATGGGAATAAAAATGTGTATAATATAGTCTCTGATACAGATCGAAAACGCATTATTATGTATGTATTATGTGATTATTATTGTATTTTACGTACGTATGGGAATTGATGGGAGACTTCCTCAAATCGTTCTTCTGCTTCTTCGTCTTCTTTCCCTCTTGTGCTTTCCGTTCTCAAACGATGTACGAAACTGTGTAATAATATATTATATATATGGGATATGGGATGGAAAATAGAAACTCCATTTCTTATTTCTTAATCGGATCCCTTGACAGCTATATTTTCATGACCACCCCACAATTTCATCTCATTCATGTCCAATAGAGTCAATCTTGGGCGGAAATTCACGCCCAGCCATATACAACTCACGAACCTAAAAACTAATCCATACAATATTATAGATGCCAAAAACTATAATAGAAGAGGAATAAGAAGAACAAGAACAAGGGGAAGCAAAGATGTGGCCGAAGTATACACATTTAATATGTACGTAGCATAAAACGTTATGCTTTCTTGTTGTTTCGTTCTTGCTCTCTCTCTCTCTCTGTCTCACTCTCAATATCCGCCTCCTTTTCTTTCCCTTCCTTTCCTTAAGCTGTTAAGCTTGTTTTCATTTCATAACTTTTCTAATACACGTTACAAATCGTACATGTGCATTTTGTGTAGGCACCAAACCGAACTACATATAACACACTCGTCTTCTTTTACTTTTCCTTTCCTCAATGTCGAACACAATCCGTCGATACACCTAGAATCTTAGACTAAACTGTAAAATAATGAGGCTGGCGAACTAAATATATCCCCTTAAATAAAATCTTACCAAATCTAAAAAACAATTGATGAGATTCGGTGAGCTTGACAATTTTTGATGAGATTGCCATGACAGTTTATCAAAATCGCGTCAAAAGTTATGATATGTGATAAGATTTTTGACCAAAATGTCGAAATTTCATGAAATTATCATGAGATTTGATCAGATTGACAATTTTTTATAATATTACCATGACAATAACGCATCAAATTTTGATCAAAACTCTTGAGATTTTCGTCCAAAATCGTGTCAATGGTTCACGAGATTATTTGAAAAGATTTTTTTTCGGAGAGATTGTTTATTTTTGGGTTTCTTAATTGTTACATAATTGGTTTTTACCCATAATTTAGACTAGATTAGTCGCTGTTTGCTAAAGAATAAAGGTAACATCTTTATGATTTGTACAACTTTTGTCTCGTCTATAAATCAACAATAATGTACACTATGTGCCACGTTAATTTTTTATAATTTTCAGCATAGTTCAGAAAACTAACATAAAAATACTATCATTTCATTTTCTAGAAAATAATTACCCTATACTTCGTAATGTAGCTCATACGTAGACTTCTTAGCACACAGGATTATTGGGTCACGTGGTGCATTTTATGTTGTACAGGAAAATGCATGTGTAAAAATGTCCAACAAACTTTTTCTCATCAGCTACCTTGTGCATTTCATTCCAATGACATATTTTTTATTTTTTTTATTCTAGTTCTAAAACAACAAGCTTTGCTTGCTTGTTCCTGTGTTGAGATAGTCGGGAGAAATTTTCAAAAGTCATGTGTATTTTATGTAAAGTGTAAGAGGACAAGACCGAAGAATTTTGTACTTGGTATGATGTTGACAGTTAGTACATATTCGGATATTTGGGTGGTCTTTGTAAAGAAGGCAACTTGGATGCAAAATGCGTTGTCGTCGGACATTCTCCGTCTCATTACGCCAAGCACAAAACGCATTCAACATTCGTTTTGTATGCATCGTAGATTACATTACGTACCTATAGTATTGCACCGTCATTTGTATTTTTAAATGTAAATATGTTATTTGTTATTTAGTCCAATTCACTTTCGACACGATAAGTATAAGTCAAGTAAGGTTCTTCCTGGAGGAGAAGCATCAGTCAGTCTGGAATTGGAATTTTGTGCATATTTTTATTTATAAATATACATAGAGTTGCTGTTCATTGTTCATGTTTCAAGGTTGAAAAAGGAGGCTAAGGCGGTTGAGTATGTATATAAAGGAAGAAGACATTTAGACAGTCGGATATTTATTATTAACAAAAACGGTGGGACAAACCAGAGTCCAAAAGTCAGCGAGTCATCTCTCTTTCTCTCTCGATGCCACTATTGTTATTATAATTGCAATGACTGTCAGTTTGACTTGTGGATGAGATTTTGCTTCAGGTTGAGACTTGAATCTGAATTTGACTGTATATTATGGTGGCCTACACAGTTATTTTGTTTACTTACCGTGGCATATTATGTATATAAACAAAATTCTACCGTCATTAAATATGACTGTAAAAGTATAAACATGAGACTACACATGCTGACTGCTGACATTGACTACACTTTCGGCTACACTTTTTCTTCACTTGTTTCCATTCCAGTCCATCGACTACTTGAAAATGAAAGTCAAGAGTTGGAGCTGCCCATAAATTTTTAACGACCTGCTGGACTTTTCCACAGGGAAAGTGTAGAATCCAGCGTAAAAGTGCCTGGACAGCAAACTATCGTATACATAGGTACATATGTACTGCATATTTATTATGTACATACAGTATTTACCCTTTATATTGTAGAGTGCAAACAAAAGACTGTCCATCAATGTCCAATGTCCATTCGTCTGGGACTCTTACATACATACACACTTTTTAAAATTGCATGGGGATTTTTGGTTAGTTTTTGGTTTTTTGGCCTCGGTATACTTTATTTTATTCGAGTTCGGAGTTCGGACCAATTGAAATACCCGGGATCGTAACAAGGAAAGGTATATTATGGATGAATGTCCGATTTCATGTGCCCATTAGGGTTCACCTTATCTCACCATGGGCTTTTTACGTATATAAATAAGCATAACTGAACTTGCACATTGTACACTGCAAGTGTATTAAAGTATATAGTGTTAAAAATTGGGAGCCACCAAAGTTGAACATTGCACGGCACGCGAGCGGACTCTTTTAGCATCTCTAGTCTAATCAAATCAACTCGGCTCGCACACCAACGCCAACACAAACAAACACACACGTACACTTTATTCTGCATATCTACGGTACAATCTGTCTATGTTTTGTATATGTATGTAATATTATGGCTATGGTTGTGACGCCAAACCTGGAAAAACTTCTTTCTCCTAAATTCCACTCACACATCTTTCGCGTATATAGGTAGATTACTATTAAACTGGATAAAACGAGAATAAATGTACACAAACAGACATCTTGACTGCCTTTTCCGGCCTTTTTGTTTATATATTTAATGTAAATAAAATATGCCTTAAAGTTTTCATTCAAAATTTTAGTTTGTATTGTATTGTATTGGGATGTTTGCTTTTGTTTTCCAGCTTTGCCTTTCCTTTTCATTGACCACACCAAAAGCGTTAACATATTATGTATAGGCTTCGTCTACAGTTGTTATTGCATCATGCTGGTTTATCGAAGTAAATAAAAGAAGTATAGGAGAAACTATAGCCGAGAGAGTCAAAACTTGTTGTGTGTACATATAGCGAATAGCTCACAACACAACATTTTAATACATTTAGTCGTATAGGAGGCTCATAATGGCATAATAATAATAACTGGAAGAAACATCGTCCAGCACTATGTACTAACAAGCCGTTGGGAACCTCCCAATCTCCATTTATTCGTACGTTATGGGCTTTTCTCATGTCATAAAAATATTCGCATTGTTTTCTTCTCCAAAAAAGTCGGAGCATTAGTCGGAGCCATTTTGGCTCCATTTAGACGTCCAAGTCTATGTGTGTAAACCTGACTCTGACCATCGTGCATTTTGCCTCATTTTCATATTCCTATAATGGTAAAACCTCAAGAAAAAAAACGAATATAATATGTACCATGGCGGAGTATCAGAATATTTAAAACAAACTGTGTAACGTCATAAAAGAATATGGCAGTAAGTATGAAGTATAATACAATGGCAAAAGAATGGAGAGAGAATTGACACGTACAAAGTTGTGACTTTTACACGTTCATCGACATTTTCATTTTTTCTTTTCCACGACTAATGTAATCAGCCTTAATAAATTGAACGATAAATTGACACGTGTTGTGTGTGTGTTTAAATTATGAGCATAATATTGCTCATATACATACATCTAAAATATAAACAAGCATGAACGACGAACCATCACGTAATTATAATATGAGGTGATGTGGAATTAGATTGCACAACAACAATTCCAATAACGCTCCAAGTCTTACCAAGAGGGTCCAAGTTTTTTATCGCATTAATTGCAAGTAAAGTCTGGAGTTGAAAAAAAGCTGTAACAAACGAATCGCTTTGGAGAAGAAATAAAAAATGAACATATTGCAGATAATTTTACAGGAAATTCTGTTAAAGGAAGTTTAAAGAAAAAACTTTTTCTTGGTATGCAAAAAGAAAATTGCTCACAGTACGTAAGCATAAAATGTCCCTGCAATTTACATGCTGAATAAAAATGCTCCGCATATTTCTCAACTGGAGATTAGCCGTGATCCATTGTATATTCTTGACCAATCTTCCATTTTGAATGATCCCCGAATAAAAAATACAATCTAAACAAAAAGCACGATACATGGCAAAGCACCAAATTTTAATCTACACATATGTGTACAGAGAAACCATTCAGGCGTAATTGTGTTTTGGTAATGGTAATTAAGCTGCACACTTAAATCAAGTAATTTGTCAAACCACCTTCCCCTCTCACATGTCTTAGTTTCCACCTTTTCTGTGTTGCGTTTTTCGATGCAGAAGGTTTCCCTTGCTTATTTTTAGTTTGAATATCAGTATGACGATGACCAAGACAGTGGTTATTATGTAGATTGTAGGGATTCAACTTCAACTTGAGTTTGTCTCAACACCTAACCTTTTGCTGCATGTCATGTCCTTATTTATTGTTGCCTTTAAAGTTGTTACCAGAAGTTATGGCCAAAAGTTTTATATCATCATGTACCTACCAAAAAGGCCTACTCTTTGCTATAATCTCTGTAAGATGTGGTGCACAGGAGAATTTACTTAAATTTTTCTTCGACTTCTGAAATCTCCATATTAGATAATATGTATATAGAAATTCCTTGAACAATAATTCCTGACATATGAAAACCCAATGTGATGATGAGGCCAAAGAACACATTCCATATCAGGTCGTAAAAAAGCAGGCAAACATAAGTTTACCTACAACAATATACAAATAGTATCAAATCTTATTAATCAGTTTTAAAAGACTCTAGATTTCGTATCGGCATAATGTTATTACGCCTTATAGAACTTTCTCCAGAAAATATCTGTACACATTTTGGCGTAATAATTACAAAAAAATGAACGTTTCCCAATTAAATACAATAGTAATAATTATTGTTTTTAATTTAAACTTTTCGTTGTCGCCTATGAAAAGATAAAAAGCTGCAAAGCATTCTCACGACTTTCATCAAATTTTGTTTATAAGATAACTTGGACTTGTTTGTTTTATCTGTCCTTATACATTTAGCTGCTATATAGCAGCATATACATATGAACAATATACATAAACGTCTCAATTTTTTTGGTCTATAAATAAAAATGCAAGATGAAAAAAAATTCCTTGGCTATCAAGTGCATACGTGCAGTTCACCACGTTCGAATATGTATTTAGCTTAGGTGTGTGTTCTGGCGCTGGATTTGCCTCCTAAAAATGGAGAGAGGATGTGAGTGAAATGTGAAATGACTGGAGAAAAAATTGGTTCATCATGAACTAGTATTTTTCCTAGATTAAAAATATGGCCGTCTGCGTGAGAGAAAGACATGAAAACCAAGGAATGAAACGAAAAAAGCAGAGAGTAGATGTTAGACTATATCTACATAAAGGGCATAATGTCTCTATCTCTGTTCATAGTTTGTACACAATACACACTATATGGAAATATAATGCATGTATAACAATTGTACTAGTGGTAAAAGGGAGACTCGAGGCGGCTCGGCCTTCAAAAAACAATTCCTTAGCCACAACTCGTCTATACCTATGCACATAATATACTATAGAATAGACCAACTACATAATAGAAAAACTAAACTAAAGTCTGGAGAAAAAAAATCCTATTTTTCTACATTATATTTTCGTTCCGGAATTTTCACGTGTATCTACCTACACTCAAAGCTAGACAAAGTATATATACATAGATGGAGACACAACAGCAACAACAACCGGCTTTAATAGTTAATAGTTACCTAAAAAGATTCTGCGTGCTTCGCTTCAAGGATAAAAAAATGACGATTTTTTTCTCCATCTTTTTCCCTTTTCTCCAAAAATATTCCAATGGCAATGCAATGGTGGAACACTTTTCGTCTAGCTTGATTTGATTATAGTTGTATGTATGTATGTATAGCAATACGACCACGTTCTCTCCATTAAAATAAACATGCATATTATACATATATATGTATGAAGTATATAGTCGGCTAGTCATCGCATCGTAATCGTAGTATATTATTAACTAGAGCATTATTTGGATTATTATAATGATTATTCCGAATTTTGAAGGAAATTCTCCGCTTTGGGGAGAATATTATCGAAATTTTCGTCAGGACTATCAGTCAATTATTTATCATTATTTAGAATGTATATAATGGCGGTGTATCAATATCAATACTAATATATATATAAACAATAAATGTGTGTATTAAGTATGGAGATTCTATATTCTCGAGCCTTTCGTCTGCCGCCCTTCTTCCTTCTTCCTCATTCCTGTATTCCTAATGAAGTTAAATAATGCAGCCAAAGAAACCACGTTGTTTGCCGAATAATTCATGAAGTTGACTCATTGTCAGTGTCCTGTCCCTCGTTTTTGACGTGTGCGTCTGTCATTATTTCATATTTTATTCCATTCTATATCCTATAAGCATAGAATAGCTGTATGTTACCAAAATGGTGATTTCTATTCAGAGGGTAAGAAATGACAATAGAGGATAGTTTGTATACATATATTTTAATGCTACACTCTCGAAAAAGACAAACAAGAAAATCAACAAACCACACGCTTACCGATATCTTAAACAAATATCACGTAAATAAATACTAAAGACTATTGATGTCTAATGATAGAGGTTGGAGTTGTACCACAAAGTAATAAACGTTGTTTGCTCTCCTTTACTTTCGCCTGCATGTGTATGTAATTAGTCGTCGTCCTCGGCTTCGTCTTGGTATCACATCACAAAATATGTGTGTATTCCATGTCAATGGTGAAATATATATGTAATGAGCCCACGTATAATTTTTCGAGTCTGTTGATTGATTCATTATTCACGCTGATTGTAGGTTTAGTCCTAATATCAAGCCGAACGATTTTTGAATTATCAAAGTAGATTTGTCTGTAATTTCTCGGCAACAACAAAAGTAACAGCAATAATAATAGTTATCATTGCGGCTTTTGTATGTAGTGCCTTATAGACTACGACTGAAGTTAAGGGGAAAACGAAGAAACCTTGTTTTACCTGTACTTTCTCTTTGCATAAAGTTTCTTAGTGTAATCTACAATGGATTGCCATTCGATTGTAAAAGAAAATGAAGAAAATGAATGAATGCGCGGTGAATGGTAGAACGGTTCCAAAATTTTGAACTATATGGTATAAAGGCATGATGTATAATTCATATTTCACCGGAATAACAGACGATAAAATAGAAATGGATTTGGATTTTGGAAAAAGGATTTGGCTGAATGACAATTTACAAGTTATTAAAGTCACCAAAGTCCGCGATTTTATTTTGGCGTCTGCCGGAAACTTGATTCGTGCCATTTTTTCCGTCTCCTTTGTCATTTTCATTCATCATTTAATGAGAGAGAAATGGAAAAGTTAGCACGCAAACCTCAATTCGCTTGTCATGTGTGCAAAAGATTAGAGGAGGAAGTGCGACGACAACAATAAGTGTGTTGTTGCAACCTTGTACATACATTGTACATATATCTGTTATGGTAAACAAAATATGTACACTAATGGTATAAAAACTATATAAAACAATAAAAAACTAAAATGTGTAACAAACTAATAATATATGATGCCCGTCGAATTAGACGATAGACTTGTTTTGTGTTAAATGCGAAATCCTGCACTAATATGTATTTTGACCATGTACGAGTACGAGTTTTGAAAAGCCAACGTGGAGAACCTTTTTAGAAACTGTTTGAAAATGATTTGGGCAAAATTCATAGCAATGATCAAAAGCGGGCGGTCACAAATATGTATGACAGAATGATTGAAGTATCAATGAAATGCCCCGATTCTGCATGTATGAATGTATGAATATGCTTGAAACTTTCCGTCAGTTGAATGACTTGAGAATTTAAATAAAAATGAGTTACGTACAGTGTTTTAACCATATCTTTGGGTGATAAATGGTAAAATTTATTTAGTTTTAAAGAAAAGCCGCTTTGCGAGTCCCTTTTGTGTAGTATTTACAATTCACGTATTTATTAACAATAGTTGAAATGACGGTAAATATTTTCAACACGTTGACGCTGACCTTCGGAACTAACATGATAGCTTACACATATACACAGATAATATTACCCATTATACATGCATACATACTATAAGCTTCACGTATTACATATCCAGAAAATCAACTAAATCAAGCTCATCATGAGCACCAGTTATAGTTCTAGTTCTGGTCTCACTTGAGTATTTAGCCTGTGTACAATAGTACATTTGTTTTTTCCATCATGTATTTGCTTCATTAGCACACGAAAGGCTCAATTTTTTACACATTCACATAACGCTACAACTATCGTCAGAATTGACGCCATGTGTGAGGTAAATACGCAAAACTTTACTATAAACAAGTCATATACATATACATAATACAATAAATCAAATTCAATCGTCTTCTAAAGTAAATGTTCGCGTATATCTAGACGAGGAATTGGAATCTCAATTACATTTTTCAACTGAATTACCTATGCACATAAATATCAATGACGATTGAGTTCAAACCCAAACTCAACCTTCAGCAGCATAATGAGTACATACAAAGAAACATAATATTAATTTGAACTTATTTATGTATATCAACTACCAACTGCTGACTATATTGCAGTGCTGTGTGTAAAAATATTACACAACGCTATACATATGCAGGTACAGAACTCCAGTATTCCACGAAGAGTGTATGTTGAAGACTCCAAGAAAGAATGTTTCATTTACAGTACAGACTACAAGGATGGGAAGTCTTGATATTCAAAAAAGGTACCAGACATACCTGTGTACTGTATGTATACATAATAATTGTCGGACACGGTGATGCAAGACAAAGAAAAAGGGTTCATGTTGATCTTTTCTATGTATGTATGTTGCGTTATGTGGTTTGGACAGCATATTTAACAGATTGTTTAAGCAGATCAACTATCTACATGTATTTTCTTTCTTCTTTTGCGCTTGTGAGGAGAAATCAAGCATCAAGCAGGCTACGAGACATAACTGATGATGATATGCTAGTAAACATTCAGCTAAAGTGTTTAGTGTAGACAAGCATGTATGTAGAACTGTAGAAGAAGAAACGAAACGAGGCATGCAAAATTCCTGAGGTCTGAGATGACTTTGACTTTGGCCGGTTGGCCTTCACTTGTCAATGTGGAGTGACCGAGGGAAAATATAGACCGCAGAAACTCGCAATGACATGTTGTTAGCTCGTATATTTTTCTTTCAGTTTCTTGGCATCTTGCACTGTATCTTTATGCTCTGCTTTCGTTACATATGTATGTATGGTGGTGTGCTGAAAGGTCTGAAAAACAAAGCGACAACACTATTAAATTGTTAAAACTGTCACCGCGATTAGGCTTGGATGTGTCAAAACCGCGGATAATTATTCTGGAGATTTTCTGAGCATTTTGGCAAAACTAACTAAAATCGAGAAAAGTCCACATTGGAAAAAAGTCAATGTGCTGCTGTATAGTTTTGTGAGTATAGTTAGCTTAAGCTTTTAAGATAAAAGTATGCAAGTACATTTGTTTCCTTTGAGCCTTGGAAGTCCTCTCGTATCCACATGTTTAAAGCGTATCTGTTTCTTTACTAACATTCCTACACAACAAATTCAAACTCAATTCTGTTCTTTGGTGCGTATGTGCTACACACATGTTCAATGTAGATACAACTAAACGGTTTAGATTTATTACGAATTACTTTTCTCTACCTTTTTTATACTTCTCTCTACCTCCACTTTCTTATTTTTCTTCATTTCGGCTTGTGGTTTCTATACTGCTCAAAGAGAGAGAGAGAGATAAAGAGGCACAGAGACAAAAGGAAGATAGAAAATTCCACCGGTCACTTTTTCTTCTTCTTCATTCATTCCACAAATTCCGCGACCACGAAAGACAAAACACACACGAGGATTTTCCCTACATCCTTTTTTATTTATTTCATTTCATTTTTCATCGTCTCTCATCTTCATCTTAACTTGTTGCATGTCCACTGACCTTTACTTATTTATAAATCATTGCCATCCAACTCGACTCCTGCCTTTTGTCTTGTCTTGCCGTTTTGCCTTTAACTTAACCGACCAAACAGGTCTTCATATTTTTTAAGGATTCTAAAAATCTTCTTCTAATCTATTGTCCATTGAATGTTATTATTATTATTATTGCTGTTAACGTGGTTGAATATTTTTCGGCTTTTGATAATACTTAATTTGATCAGTTTAAAATCATTTTGTGTAGCATATGCTTGATCCTGTGTACTAAAACGAAGATAGTTATAGTATCAATATTTACTAGTTTTTATGCTATGTATTTTATTGGAAAAATTGACCAAAATGTAGGGATCAAAGGTTTTTGAAAAAAAGTCCGATAATTTACTCTAATTGTGAAACGACTGTGGGTCTACTTTCCCCATGTGTATTTTTTGTTTTAAACTACAAAGGTACAAAATACAAAATGTCCGATTGCTTAATCTGCTCCATGTTCCATGAAGTTACTTTTTGATTAAGTAAAACTGAAACGTAAGAAAAGGAAAAGAAGAATGATTATTGCAGGTAGGAAGAAGGTTAATTAATTAATTGGACCAAGTTGACAGCCTTCGTCCTTCCATGAATTAAGATGTCAGTCTGGATAACGAGAGAGGAGGGGAGGGGGAATCTTTTGTCGCTACGATAATATTATTCTTATCCATTCTTATTCATTCAAATAAGTATATGTACCTATGTGAGCTTTTTTTATGGATTTAAGATGTAAGCTCACATTTTGTAGTAGGTAAACATTACACATACTGTAATTTATAACCCAAGTTTTTTTGTGTATTAAATGCCGGAGCAGGAGTTTGTGAAGTGAACTAAAACTAAAAGGTACATACAAACAATGGACAAGTCTGGGAATAAATAATTAAGATAATTTGAGGGGTTCATCAATCCTGTCCTAAAAATTTTATGCATAATACATCCACATTACACATATACACATATTTACATATAACATATGGCACTCCATTCCCGGTAATATTATATTGGTTTTCCATGTATAATTTATATTACGATAATTATAATCTTGCGCTGGATTATTAGTGCATCAATATTTCTAATCCTTTACGCCATGTGTAATAAATGGAAAGAAAAATGAAGAATAAAGTCACGACGGATTTTTCTTCGCTAAAAGCTTAGAAATTAGAATCGTATTTATTGTATATTATACCCTTGTAAGAAAAGCAAGTGAACAGCAAGTGTCGTTTAATTTCAAATCAAATGTGTATCTACTATCTACAGACATTCACGAAATGAAGGACCTTTGACACCTGATCAAAAGGTATCATCTTTTGTGTCTGGTATTAGCTAGACCGGATTGGCTGTATTTTTTTTATCCTTCCTTCTTTTGTAATACAAACTTGTAATGCGATTAAGCCCTTTGTCTTTCGTCATAAATACATAGCTCTTAATTTTTTCCTCGTCTTGTCTCTCTCGTTTTACATGTATTTATGTATGTATACGAAAAAAACAGCGTGCGTGTCATGATAATGCCCAACATGTGTTGGGGATTCATATGAGAAGCAATTAGACGAGCGAGAGACGACCAAGAAAAACACATACGTACAATATATACCTTTAGTCAACAACAAAACAGTTTAACGAATGACTGTGTCAAACCGCACTGCTATATATACTGTATGTATAATGTATGTATAATATACATTTTACACGCAGAAAACGAGGATGATAAGAAAGTAATAAGTTATAGTATATTAGTCAACATTTTCTAGTGTTTTTCTCCCACTAAACTCCAATTTTTTCAAAGTTTTCTCGAGTCAACATGGCACATAAATAAATAAACTACATACATACAGAGGGAGAAAAACAAAATTGGTTGAATTTGTTACACAGTGACATTATCCATACACATAAATGCCTATGTATGTAGGTAATACCTAATAGGTACAAATATATGTACTTAAATATACGCATGATATGACATGAGTATCAAGTCAGATATTTAATTCTGATTGTGGAAAAAGAGCGCACCTTTGAAACAAAAGGGATACTATGGCATTGGGTTGGCTGCTGGAGAAATGTTGTCGTCACCACCTGGAGTGCATTTTTTCTTTTAAGGCGATCTCATTTCTCATGATAATGTGCTTATCCTTAAAGGTTAGTTTGAAGAGTGTGTATGTATAGTATATAGTTACATTATAATATGTAATATGTATAAAGCACATTGCATCTCTCTTGCATTTTGCTTTTGCGTCGGCGGAGGAGTAAAAGGGAAGAGGCAAGAAGTGCAATGAAATGCAGCTAATGCACCGTTCTCCCTTCGCTCGTCTCCAAGAGGATGAGAAAAACAAAGTCTCTGTCTCTGTCTCTGCCTCTGTCTCTCTTTCTCTTTAACTGATAATTTGACTCGTGTCTCTGTCTACCACACCGACCGACCTCTTGGCTCCTGTCAATATTTAACCAGCATTTTCACCTAATTTAATCATCATGTTCAAAGGCTCTTTCTTCTTCCTCCCCAAAACTTGACTCTAACCGTGACCATGCAAACATTGTATACATATATTATATTTGTACGAGTATGTTGCTACGTTGCACTGAATTTTCCAAAAAGTATTTATGCATGCATATTTTTGTTTTCTGCTGTCTTTTTTTCATGTCTTCTTGAGCCCAGTTTACTTAAAAGAAAATAGAAAAAATGATACGCATTTAGTTCCCAAACGTTCAAAATCCTTGCCGTCACTTCCCGTTAGTTGTCACCAGTTTTAAAGTTTCAACATTAAAGACTCTTGAAAGTGACTCAACGGACTCCAAGATCAAACAGGAAGAGAAATTTACGTTTGTGGTTTGTAATATATACGTATCTTGTCATCAAGAAATCAAGAGAAAGAGGGAGATATTTAGTGTGTGTGGCAGAGTTGAGAATTCGCAGAATTGAGGGGGATTGAGACTATCTAATTTGTGAATTTGAAAAGTTAATTTACCAAGTACACATGGAAGGTTGTTCCCCTTCCTCTCCTCCTCCTCTGCTCTTCTAATCTCCGTAATAATCAACGATATGTAATATGTATGTATAGGAAAGATCTGGCGGTCTAGAAGAAAAAGTGACTCTGATTCTGTGAAAACAAAAACTCAGGGAGCGTCTCCTATGGATGCACGTCTTTCACTTTCCCGTCCTCCTTTCTCTCACCCTCTCACTTGATCTTATTAAACCCCTTCCTTTGTGTCAGTCTCTCTCTCTCTCTCTCTCTCTCTCTCTTGTTTCCCTCTCTTGAGTCTTCTTTCACTTGAGCCGTGACGGAGGCAAAATGTTAAACTTGGATAAGGAAAAGCCAAGAGAAATCTGTTCATGAGCCAACAGTATCTGTACATTGTACATTGTACATTGTACATACATACATCAGGAACCAGAGTATAATATGCATACTTACATGCATGTATGTATGTATATTGACATTAGGATTTAGGGCACTGGAAGAAATATAACTATAGACAGAGTTTACTGCATAGATAGTTTAGTTATAACTGATCTCGCTCTCTCTCTCTCTCTCCTCGTTTGTTTTTATTTGTGTATAGTTTATAGAATAGATATACATGAAAATAGTGTACAAATGTCTGTATCCCTCGCCTTTTCGTTTCCTCGTCTTTGCGAAGAGGGTATCGCTATCAAACTCGGCGTAATCTCGTTAACACTTTATTGACACAAGAAACAAACTCAACTCAAGTTGAGGCTTCAGCTCATCAGCCACAAGAAAACTTTCCATACATTCTAGATTGTACATACGTATGTATTTTGTTTGTGCAACCTTGTCACATCTCTTGTCCTTTTCATTCTTTGCGGATCTTGGTACTGATTTATTGAACTTACAAATGTAGATGCCTTATGCAGGCTTTATATAAAACAGTGCATTGATTTTTTAAAACCTCTGAAAAAAATTTACCAACGGATAAAAAATTGAAATAAATCTAAATTAAGAAATCATAATCAATATTTTAGTATAATATCGATGCTAAAATATTATAGCTTTTTGCTGTTCAACATTTTGTACAGTGTCGACTGACTTTTTTGTAGGGAAACGTAAATATTTTGTGCATAATTTTAAATGAAAGTTTGCGTGAAATCCCAGACAGTTTTTGCATCTCAATTATTCATTCATTTATTTAAAAGGGTGGGATATGGACGGTGATGGTGATGAGTTTGGATGGGGATGTTGAATTAAACATGGACTTTGTTATGGAGTATGTGAAAAAACAGTTAATTTAAAGTGAGAGAAAGGGAAGGGCTCAAAAAGAAGAGGAGAGAAGAATGAACGGGGTAAATGGCAAAGAGTGAGTATATACAGTATGCAGCTCGATTGAATGTAAATTCACTAAATTCACTTTGTTTTGCGGAGGACGACTCGTCGTTTAGTCGTTTGGTCATTGGCATCGGCATTAAGCATTAAATGTGTGTGTATGGGTGCAAGAGTCGACGCCTTCGTCGCCTGGTGAAAGTGTTGGAGGGACCAACTTGAAGCGTCACTTTTCTTCTTCATCCCCGCTTTAATCTGCATGCTAATTTAGATTCGCTCTCTATCTCTCTCCCTGTCTTTCTCATTCATCCATCCATCCATCCATTCATGGACCAACTTCAATTTCCAACTTGCAAACTCATCCTCAGTCCATAAAAAACCAACTCACTCACTCACTCACTCACTTTACTCGGCTCGCCTGTGAAAATGATGCGAGAGCCTTTTGGTTTATTCCATAATATTTGCTGAAGTTAACTCTCAGCGCCTCTCTCTCCGTCTTTTCATAACAAAACAAAGTCAGAGAAAGAGAAAGAGTAGAAGAAGAAAAAAAGCGAATTACCATTTTATTATCATCAACCATAAAACTAAAGTTATCATATTAGTGAGATCATCATGATCATGAGATGGTAGTGAATAGAAGAAAATAATAATACATACACATAACAATTTATTGCATAAAGGTCTTAGGTGCATTAAGTATTATATAATATGCAATTGTACATCATACGGGCTGTACACACTATACACGTATCTGCGGCTCCGTAAGCACAGTTGAATTGTAAAACAGAACATTGAAACAGATATGGCAATCTCCAATCCGTCCATCAGCATCTCGAGTCTCATCTCAACTCATAACTAGCGTCTCGTGAACATGCTCATGATGATGATCATTACATACATACACACAAACAAAGTCTGACTTGTTTTATTTTATAATTTGAAGACGACGACGAGACTCCAGCATTATTATCATCATCATAATCGTCCTGGGATTGAAACATCTTCATTTTTAAATCATCTCCTTCTTTGTCTTGCCAAAGGGAACCTCCTCCGTCAAAACCAAATGCACACCCACAACTCACATATGTATCCATACACCGTACACATATGGCACATTATGCAAATAGATTTTATACATGCATATTGTATATATATGTATTCGTAGTAATCTTCTAAATATTCCATACACACATCATATTATTATCAATTATGGTGTTTACAACAAATTACAATGTGCTAATTAAATGTTAATAGTAAACAAATGGCGGTGGTAAACATTGAGCCAGTGTGAGCACATATTTTTAGCTACTTTTGTACATACAGCATAATACGTAATTTTATTGTATTAATATTGTTAATACAAAAATGAAATTACGTGCTATTTTTAAACAGTAAAAAAATAACTGACATATAGTTTGTTATTTTGTCTTAAAAATAACGCTACAGAAACTTATGGAAACAAACAGGCTGTAATTTATCTAAAATCAACTGGGTGGAATGCCAAGTTCAAGATTAAACCCTCTCGAAAAATGTGTGTAAGAGAGTTTTTGCTGTGGGTGTACGTACAGTGTACAGTGTATATGTGTGAGCGGTAGAGAGAGAGAGAGAGAGAGGGGGGGGGAATAACGATGGAGCGGAGTTTATGAGCACTACTTGAGCCGCCTGACGATTAGCTGCCATGGAGCGAATAAGCAGACACATCAAGTGACATTGGCTCTCGGCAAAATGCCTGTTGACATGGGACAGGCTCTTTAATACCTACGCTCTCGTTATCGCTAGATAGATACACATCAACGGGGGAAAATCATACGTTTACCTTGTTGGTCTACCTCTGAATTCTGAATTCCAACTCAGACTCTAAACGCTTGTAAATTACAGCCCTCCACTATTCTTGTATGCATATCAAAAGAAAACGAAGGGAAGAATAGACCTCAGTGTATACAATATGGAAATTGTGTAATTTTCTAAGCTGGTGGTTCGTACAACATACATACATGCATACTGCATACATACATAAACGATGATGGACTCGACTAAATAAAATATAACATTATTTCTAATTCATATCCACAGCAAAACAAAACTACTCCACTCACAATCAGCTCAATGTTGTATGTATTATGTAGATATTACATACTACATACACAACATCATACATGTATATGTAGAATAACGCAAATACATACTTTTTAAATGGCAAAGTGGATCATCAATTCGTCACAACTGCATGGGAAACAGATATTTGTCAATTGTATAATATTATATGTATGTATAGACAAAATGGAGAATTCAGTAGTTCAAGTTGATGAAAATACAGCGGGAAACATAAAGTTAAGAGAGATACCAGTTACCAGTACATATTTCCAGCAGTTTTCGATTTTCCGCTGTGACAAAATAATATATGATATAATAAATGTATGTATAATATATTTCATATCTAAGATCTGCCATCTATATAGCCTGTTAACGAGATAAAAAAAGGTACGGGAGGTGTACTTTAATATAGAGATCGATAAGAAAAGCTCTATATGCATATTATAAGTTCAGTACAACTACAGCATACATTAATAGTAGTAAGTGCTCACTCTCTCTCTCTCAAGTTGTAAATTATTGTAAATACCTGAATGCTCCAACTATTGGATGATATATTGACTAATCGTGTTCCATGTTCCATACTACTCCATATTCGATTCTCGATTCTATATTTCCCAATTGTACTGTAAATGTTTAAATGGACAAGGGTGCGAGTAGAAAACGAGGGACCACTTTATATGTACTTTATGTACGTAGTGCGTACATGGTTCGCGTTCGTGTACTATCAAATACAATATTATGATTATGCATAAAATTTCAAAGCGTTTAGCTCTAATTGAGCTCTTTGTTTGTCATTTATGCCTGTACACTGTACACTATACACTGTACATTTTCTATTTTCATTTTCCCATCCGTCATTATACAATTTACAATTGGAATTGAATCTTATCTCCCGGCTCTGGATTTCGTTTGGACTCTGTGACGAATATATATGCATGTATGTATACGCTCTTACCGTTGGTAAGGTAAGACGGCTAGCTTTAAAAGAGTAAATAATGGAAGTGGAAAATTATGGAAAGGAAAATTAGGGTAAAAATGTTTGCATTATCATCATTATTATAATTTTCGTTACACTGGCGAAGTAAGATGAAGAAAAATAAAGGAAAAAAGGCAGCAGCATTGACACAGATAGGTGTAAGCCTATTTACCATTCTTTTTTGTCGACTTATTTACATTTGCCGTTCAAGTGCTTTCTCGCCAACAGTATTTTGTTTCACAGGTCGGGAATCGACTGAAAAAAAAATTGTTATACCTATACATAGTTACGTGGTTGCACATATAGGTTGACAAAAAAGAGCCGTAGCAAAGTAAACAAATATAAAATGTATGTACAATGTACGAGTTTACAACAATATGATGATGATGATGAAGAGATGCGTTTACTGTTTGCGTAAAAATCCCCATTATATCAGTATTTTCCCCGTGAAACACAGATAACAGATCGAGAAATGGAGGAAAGCTGGAAAAAATAAGCACCAGAAAACCAGAGAGCGGCGACTAATTGAGCATCATCAAATGACACGACAAAAAGAAGACAATTTTTCTATTGAGCTCTCAAGTGGATCTGCGTCCAGTTTTAAAGTTGAGAGAGTGCCGACGGAGAGTATAAGTAAAATACTTACATGCATACACAGAAGGAGAAAGAAGGGAGGGAATCCTCATAATTGTGTCCTTGCGCTCTGTAAAACTTTCATTGTATTCCAATTGGCTGGATTATTGTGTAATAGAGACGTTTTGTGGAGATTTGTTATAGTGTCTGGCGGCCACTGCCTTTTCCTTTTTTTTCTCAAGCTTCTCAAGCTTATTATGCTGCATTATTATAATATAATGCAATACTTATTATATTATTATATCATATCATATTAACTGTTAACAATATTATGCAACTTGTTGGTTCCTCTCCTCCTGCTTGTTAGTTATTTAGTTATTGTGAACACGAGTTGGTTATTATTTTTTCCAAAGAATTCGTCCCCGTATTATGTATGCTTGTAACTTTACTTATGTATGTAGTGTGTAGATATGTGTGTAATTAATATTGTGGAAGTTGTTACGTGTATTTTGTCTTGGTATTTGGGATTTGTATGCGTGTATGTATTTGGTAAAAGATGAGCATTATTATCTGTGTCTGTTTGTTGGTCGTTTTCGTTTTCGCTTTCGCTGTCGTTGTTGTCGCCGTCGGTCGCCGGTTGTCGTCGTCACGGACAATATTCTCAATTTCTCAATTTATGGATGACCCTCTCTGTTTGCATGGGAGACCCTGCTGCTTGTAAATTGAATCTTTATCCTCAAATTGACAGCGGTAACTAATGGACGACTAGAGGAGAGAGGTTATACAAATATATAGAGCCACTATACATTATACATACATACTGATTTGGCTCCGGCCTTTTCCTCGGGTTCAGACCCGTCATCATCCTCATCTGGGAGTATGCAGTGAATATGGAGCTTATATACATTATACATACATACATACATACATAAGTAAAAAGATTAAATAATGATGTTTTGTTATCCTTCGTTTTGTTAGCTCCCACTGTCTCAATTCTTCCAGGTACAAATATTGAATGTATAATTTAAAACGATCACAAATTGTCCAGTTTGTTGTTTCATAGTATAGTCAACACGATTCTCATCTCAGGACGAGGAATTGAAAAGAGAGTAGCAATATCAATAATCATAATACAGGGTATCAATAAATAAATATATATTTCAGAGGATTTCCACACGGGAGAACTGGAGATCTCATTCATCCACAAACGGAAGCTGGATGGAGCTCATCAGTAACATTTAAAAAATAAGGCTGATAAATAAAATAAAGATTTGTACCTCTTGTTTGTTGCATGTATGTTGTATGTCTTATTTGTTATCCTCGTCACTGCTCACTCCATGCCATGTCCAGCTCAGGTACTGGAGATCCGTATTTATTTATACCGAGATGGAGATGGACAGAGAAGTTGCTGGAAGGACAAATAAAAGTTTTATTTTTTGCTTTCATGTCACCATCCCTGTTTGGAGACACGATTCTCATTTTTCATCATGTAAATGAGTGGTGAGTAGACGGTGAAGCGGATTGGAAGTTGGAAGGTGAAGGCTGGAAACAAATCATTTATCAATAAAAGGGAATTGATGGGAAAACATAAAAATCAAGTGTAAACAAAGATTACACAATTTTAAAGGTATCTGTTATAGTCATTACTTTTATCTTGAAACAATTGTATACTGTATAAAAGTTGTTCTGAAGTATCTTCTAACTATTTTAAAACTACGAAACATTCATACTTACATTGTCTTATGTTGTAATACATTTGGATTCATTGATTTTCTTTGTTTATTCCTAGAATGAAATGGTTTACCTGTAAAAATATTTTTGTTACCTTATTATTCAGACTGCTATACAGTAGCTTTTCCCTATTACTTTACTTGTATCACTAGAGAATACTTTTTAATTTTTAATCGAAGATCAATAATATTGTATCGGTATCATCATCATCATCTCGACCCCTTTTTTAACTGACGATGATAATGTTGTATCATATACATACAAACAAAGCAAATGAAAAATGGCTCCATTTAAAACAATTTTCCATTTTCCCCAATGACCTGAAACCTCAAGGTTGAGAAGGAAGGTAAAAATCATTGATTTTTTTTCAACAATTTTTTTAAACTGCACTCATTTAATTCCAAACTGAAATCGTCTAATCGTAAGAACATAAGAACATGGAGTGAAATAAAAGATAGAAAATTGAAATACATACATAATATACATACTTATAGTGTGTGTGATTGAACGCGTGTGTAAAAACG
>JAQIVE010000652.1:0-33737 GCA_034698285.1 Sminthurinus bimaculatus
CCACTTGGCGGCCCGCGCGGCTTCTGGGACATGGATTTATCCACGGCTCAGAACCTCAAATTTACAATACAATACAAAACAATGGGCCGTCAATCAATACAAGTGGAGATTCCAGAAGTTACGCTCCACAAGTAAGTATTTAGGAGCAATGTCCCAGAAAAAATGTGACCTCTTACTTTGATTCTCCTGTTGAGTCACAGTAGAATAAAACTATTACATAATATATTCGTATTGTCAACGAATTTAAATCCATGCAATAGTAAAAACTATCGCATTGTGTGAAAGATGTCATAAACTAAAAGATACAATTGAACATAATATTGAACATTGGACAGCGAGTAAACTCGGAAAATTGTTCAGCTATGCAAACTCGATCTGAAAGTATACGAATTTAATATTAACAGATTACGTAACATGAAAAATACGAGTGTGTAATGCATATACGTTGTACATAAATACAATAGCTAGTTACATTAGCATTTAACATGGACTTCTTCTAGAATTTCACAGAAAGGAAGTCCATGTAAATCAACAATGATCGTCTTCATAAGCCGTTAATACTAATTTTTTGTTCTCACAATTCTCAACTTCCCCTTTAAAAATTATTACTGTTCCGCCGGTTTCGCATTTCAGGCCCTCTCTCGATTCCCAATAAAATATTGTACTTAAGCTTAGCTTAGCTATGTATATTTAGAGTGAACTGAGATGTGACGACTGTTTTGTATTGTAAATTGAAATGACGAGAAAGAATTGAAGATGTGGATCATAAATAAAATTTGGTGTAGGTGATTTATCGGCGACAACACAAACACAAAGAAACGAGAGAGAGTTGTCATCTTTATACATACTAAAGAGATTAAGTACTAAACAGAGTTGCAATCCTATTAAAAATATCAACAACAACAATAATATCAAATCTTTAATATTTAGTGAGGTTACTTAGGTCAGGTTTCGACTCCAACAACAAATCTTGACAACTGATCTCGCTCTCAATATATACATACTGAATATGTGGAGTTTACAAAATTCAATAGAACTGCTGATACTGATATATGGTATATTAAACTACTGAAGGTATTGAAAAATTGAAAAGTCTCCTGAATTTCTTAAACGTATATGTGTGTATATAATATTATACCAGTATTTACTTGTTCAACAGAAGAAAAGTTTAATATTCTGACTCTTAGTTTGGCATTTAATGATAACCGGCCAAACTCAAAGTACATATATACGTATATTATAATATGCATTTAAATATACACACTTTACCATATTTTCAAATCTTATTATAATCATATTGTATGTCATGCTGACATGGACATATTCATATATGTATGATGTGATTATTTATTATATAACAGTGGAGCCTCAAATTTATGTGCAACATGATGAGATAAAGGATAAGCGAGGCGTCAAAGGGCAAAAGGGTCCCCTTTTAATGTGTTTGCTTGACGGGGAAAGCTCAAATTCATGTTTTCTAGAAAATACAAATACTTATTTATTTATGTATGTATGTAAGGAGCGCCTACACTAAACTGAAGGAATAAGAAAGAAGGCACATGCATAGTTGTATGTATGTATTATGTATGTAATCCATGGATAAATATTTAAAACTGCTTCTGCTTTGTCTATATGTATTAAAAGCTCTTCTTACTCCGATTCCTCTCTGCAGCTTTCGTTTCACTATTCTCTCTTTCATCTTGTGTTTTGGACTTTGAGACATTTTGGCTTTTGCTTTTACTAAAACTCTTCCCATACCAGGAAAAACGAAAAGGAAAACAAGTCACATCAATTATTCAGCCTATTCTTTCGATTATGTATTATGTCAGGATGTAAAAAAGTGGTGCATTTTGCAGTACTGGATCTTTTTCTCCCTGTGTATTCTCATTTTCATACGCGGAAAAGAAAAGTAACAGGTCATATTTTTCCAAAGTTCATCTGAACAAGCTTCTGACTGATATCGACAGTGAGTTTTTGTACATAAAACTATCTTTTGTCCCTTTCACTCTCAATAACAGCATTGAAGTAAAATAATATCAACCTATAGCTATAGTCTGTGAAGTTAATAAACTACAAACTAACAATTGGTGATCTCCCTTTCTAGACAAAAATATTTTGTACGCTTTAAAATTAGTTTGTTTAAAAAAGTACGCATTCTGCTTTTTACATTGTAAAAGTTTCCAACTTTCTACCTCACAAGTCGTCATGACCAGCAATTAATGTTTTCTGGATAAAATAATAGGGTTGAAAATCCAAAAAACAAAATCCGGTATGTTTTCTTACGGTTGCATACAAATATGTAAAATATTTACACCCGCCTTGTTTATATTTACGCTCAAGTACAAGGACCTGACGGGAGAGAAAGGAGAGGAGAGAGAGGAGGAGGACAAAAAATATCTACAAGTTTGCAGATGAAACCTCTTTATGGCAGAGAATAAGACGGAGAAAAAGGATCCCCGTGCTAAATGTGAATGTGAATCTGATATGCAGAAAGAACATGGGAAAGACAAAAAGACAGGCAGAAAGACAGAGAGCAGGAGAAAGATAGAGAGAGAGAGATGGGCAGAAAAAAGTTGCCATTGCCATTGCCAAAATAGAAAATAGACTTGCATGTTCTCGCTGATCAAATCACAACATGGAATGTTCGTATGGATACACTATACATATTTTGTATGCATGCCTAATTCATATATTGCATATCTACACTATATCGTGATATGTACATAGTTACAAGTCATCTTGATATTCGGTTCGGGACTCCTTCTTTGTACATATTATACTGTACCTACTTACATTCAGTACATTGTATACTGGAACGATTTCGAAGCTCTCCTGGAGATCAAAAACTTGTTTATATATCTACAGCATGCAAATACTACTGTATCAGATGTCTATCTTGTACAATTTTATCTACAAGAAAAGTATTTTCCTCCTCCTCTATAATGTAATATCTGTATAAAATTTGTATTATGTACAACACGTTTATACTTATACTTACTCTATAGCTAAGAGTAATGTTTGTCCCCTTTTTTAGGTGCATTTTTTGATTCAGTCCCAAAGAAATTTAGTGCGCAGCAATTGCATTGGCAATGGCAAAAACGTGACAAAAAAATCTGGTAAACCGACGAAAGAATGAATACATACATACATACACACACACACATACGGTACACACATTTACATGATAATACATATACAAGTGTGCAATACCGAGCAGTCTTCAAAATTCAAACTATTTGTCTTGTTGCTTTTGCCCTGACGAGCATTTGTGAGACGTTGCCAGTTATTCCCTGGTATTTACATAATACATACACTTTTACTCCAGTAATGCGACTCTCCTCTTGCTTTCCTTTTTAGACTTTTGCTTCCGGTTTGCTATTACCGGGAGAAAATTACCAAAATATTTTTGCATTCCAAATTCCAAACCCCATTCATGCTCAAAGAGAAGAAAGGGATACCGAAATCATCGCCTCATGGACCTTGTAACAAGAACAATAACAGAGAACACTTCAATCTCATTTTTATGATTCATCTAGCAAACTCTCGGAAAATTTGTATGAAAAAATCGAGAGGATAAACTGCCATGAATAAAATATTAAAACTAAAACCACTAACATTGGCTTTAGCTTTAGCTATATTTTTTAAAGATTTTCTATCAGTGTAATATTACAAAAGTATGCAAGACAGAGAGAGAAAGAGAGAGAGAGAGGGTTAAGGAAAGTAAATCGAGGAGTGTTACATTATACCCAAAAAAATGCTTTCTCGTCCCATAGCCAAATAAGAAAATGAATGTGAGTTCTGGTTGTGACTGAACACTGAACATTGAACACGTACATGCATACATACATAGATTGCATTCTCGTCTACAGCAGTCAGCACATTTCGACATTTGACAGAAGGCTCGTGTTTCTTTCTACTGATGTATTTATTGTAGGTGCTTACTTTTTACTTGTACACTCTCATCGTGCCTCTTCCTCATGTTGTTTGCTATGTGTGATGTTGAGAAACAGTGAAGGGACTGTCTTGGTTCTATGTATACATACATATTTGTACATTGAAATGTAGGAGTTCAATTCAGGGTCTCAATCCATGAATGCATTTTGTTTGTGGACACAATTTATAGTACATAATAATGATGATATTGAACATTGACTATTCCAAGAACATGAGACCAATTTATGTTGAAAAGTTTTATTTTCAATCCTAAATCCTATTCGTCTAAACAGTCTAGAAAAATGATCCTTTGGTGTTTGTCCTTTTGTCAATGATAAAATCTCTGCGGTCAGTTTGTCCTTTTACAATTTAAACATTATAATGACAAGAAGTCTTGTACTGATTTTTTGAGACGCATTTATAGAGATTGTTTCTGGAAAGAAAAAGCATCAATCAGCTGAACAACAGTGACTAAAATTTTCCGTACAATTTGGAAAACAAAATGCAAAAACCAGAGGGCCTAATTGCCGAGCATTGACATTAGAGAAAACCTGGAAGAAATAAATTATCCATAATATTTATGTACAACGTACAAGTTCCAGTTCTGCATCAACGGGACTTTTCCGGCAAGAATTGCGTATAGCAATATGTAAGTAAAATACATATGTGTACAAATCAATCGCACAACGTTATAATTGGTGTCAATTTACAATTTACGTTTTCCATGCTTACGTCTAGGCCGTGTGAAACTGCGCACGCAAATGCGTATGAAGTGTAATGTACATTATGTATTATTGAAGTTCATCAAACTAATTACTTGACTTGAAACTTTGAGGATTCGTCATAAGATGTTTAGAAGATGATGAGAAAAATACTCAAAGTTGTTCAAACTTTAGATTGTTGAATACACACACAGAATATTATCTCCCAATAGTGCATAATGCCGCTTTTCTGTTGACAAAAGAGTGCAACAGACTACTCATACGCACTTACAATTTCCTATAAAATGTTTGCCCTTTGTAAATCATCCACTGGAAAACGGAAAACTTACGGGAAAATTTACGTTAAAACTAACAATTATAAATCCTACTGTTGTAGTACAACAAAAATGTATCCCTGTGTATAGTATGACAAACTATAAAGGACTAACTCTGTAGATTGCAGTGACGCATACAACCTACAATACATACATATAATAATACGTACGCTGTTTAATCATATTTGTTATTGTTTATGTTTAAACATGTAAATAAGTATTAACGCGATTATAATAGGTACATCTAAATGTTACCAAAAGAGCCGGCATCAAACATAGCCAGAGAACAAGAAGAATAATCACAATTTGCGTTGAACTTGTACGTTGTAGCTTATAAAGTATTGTACGCATGAAGGCTGAAGGTGCTTGTGTGGGCTCCCGAATGGTTTTAAAATACATTACATATCTTTATCATTATGACTTGGCTTCAGCGGTCTTCTCTGAACAACACAATACTAACGATGCTACTTGTGTGTTCACAAACACGTACTGATTCAGATTCACAGACAGAAAACTCTCGATTTTTTCCGTGCATAATCACTTGCAACAATAATAATAAGCACAGCTCAAATTTCCCTTTGTATTAGAAATATATTATTTATTATGTATTCTAATATTATATCATTGCAATAATAGAATAGAAAAGTAAAGAAAAAAATCTCACAACTAATACTATTATGATATTATGCTTGTGTTTCTTGAACATCTCACATGTAAAATTTTTTTTGTATTTTTGTAATACTCCTAGATATTATAGAACTTTGAAAAATAAAATAAAACAACTATAATATATCTCCGATTTCGAAAATTTTCACAATACAATCTTAAAAGTAACTAACTATTACCTATGTACATAATACACACTTAACTGATGTATAAATTTGTGCAGCATGTAAACACATTTTATTAGTGGTTGGCAATATGATATATGTATTAGATATTCTGAAACAGAACTTTATTTAGTCCGTGTTTAAGAGACAAAAAACAGAAAAGGAGTAAGTAGTGATAGAGAGCATGGAGAAAGGACTCTGAAATCTTTATAGATGAGTTTTTTGCGTGTGGTCATAAAGCAGCAGCAAGAATAAAATGAAGATATCTATAAGCATGCGAGTATCCTTGTAGCATGTATACGTAGTACGTACTACTACACAAGATCGACGAATTCTCGCACGTTTAAAGTTAACACGCTGGACTTTAGGAGCCAGAGTTAACTAGTCGGCTTTTATCTTGTTGGTCTCAGGCTGTCATCGTGACGACAAACATATAATACAATATTGCATCGATACTAAATATAATTATTGCTATTTGTATTATTAAAATTACACTTTTATATTGTACTATTATACATAGATATGAAATATGATGGATATTCTATGCCTTTTAATTTTTCTTCCTATTCGTCGTCGTGTTATTTTCTTGCTTGATTCCATTTGTGCATGTGTATATTACAACATGTACAAAGGAAACAGTAATAAACATGTATACCTACATTGTGGATGCCGGCATAAGCTGGCAACAGTTAAAGGACCATTAAGCCATTGGATCAACCTAATATGTTTTAGGCAACCACATCTCACGTACAAATGTAGTTAATTTAGATATTTTGCTCAAAAAATATTATTTTGCTTGTCTCTCAATCTCATTTTCTCTGTGCATTAGTTGTCTCCAGCTTTTAACTTTTATATCTTTATAATTACAACACAATTTATAAGTATATTCATGCGTGTTTTTTTCCTCTTCCGCGTTGTGCTTTTATTTCAAGAAAGCGCTATTCAATACTATACATTAGAATATTGTCAATTTTAATGCTGTTACTAGGACAAGAAGATCGAACATGTATGAAAGATTCTAGCTGGCGAGTCCTCTAACGAATGCTGTTTTTATACAATAATATGGAAACTGGAACTGCTCCTGAGATATTTTTACCATTCACCAAAGCACATAATCACAATCATAATATAGTAATACCTACATGTACAATGTACATCGCCTAATACTTCTATACAAATATGAAATGCTCCCTTTCCTGTTGTTTGTAGTTATTGTTTTCAATAATTTCTGTAATTATACATACAAAACCAAGAATATTGAATCTTGATAAGTTGAGCTCGTGTGTCGGATTTCTCAATACACACGGATAAGCGGATATCTAGTGTGTCAAACTAATAATATGCATTAGATATTATAAGTGCAGTTGAGAGGTTGAGCAGACTTTTCGTAATAAACAACGGCGAAATGATTGAATGGTCGCCGGTCTTTTGGTTCTCTGAGAATATGTATGAGATTACCATATTCAGATGATTAAAGTCATACACACATTGTCATTGTCATTAGCCGACAATGAACCCAAATAATGAGTCAAAGCCCACGCAACTTTTTGTGTCATTTTAATTAATGGAAAAGTTTAAGTGATTTTTTCTACAGTTGTATTATTGCATGAAGAAGATATTGAAATGTACATACAAAGAAGGCGACGATTTTAAATAGAATATGAAATAAACGGCGCTTAATAATTTGTAAGTCCAGATTATTTCACGTAATATATTCAATGTGTATTACCTTTGAATTCCCTGTTGGTCGAAAACACTACCAAAATGTCCATGATGGATATGACTGTATTCATTTTTGTTTCCATTGTATCCATAACTGCAGGGATGACTGTCTTGGAGTTTGTGTTATTTTAATGTATATGTATGTAGGCAAATCGCACAAAAAGAAGAGTTCAATCAATTAATCAACATTTAAAGCCTATTATACATAGGCATATGCTAGCTTTTTTTTGACGTCATGATGACTGTATAGTATTCACTTGTAGATTATTCTAGCAGTTCATTTACAATCTTTCGAACATCATTAAGTTTCCATGACAAACCAGAAATCAGAAGCAATAATACTATGACAAAGTTTCGCCGTTTTTAAGAACTTGATACATATAAAAAAACTGAATTAATCAATCCCACAAGTTAATCAATATAAAGTTCAAACACGGAGCTGTAGATATTTCTCCAAGACCACGACCAAAACCATTGGAGAGCCAACAACATGAGTCGAGTCTGAAAAAATCTTTCTCTTTGCTCCATTAAACTCAAGTATATGTAAATATATGTACGTACACTGACTTGAGCTCTGTAAAAAAATTCTTTTTTCACGTCAACTTTCTTCAATATATACTTTGAAACGACGTACTACGATTTTAGACACAAAAACACAAAAAAACTTGTACAATGCACAAATGTGCATATTAGACAAATGACACTGTATAATATAAAATTAATATTGTTGTAAGAAAAGAACAGATAGCCGGTCCTTTGTTTGATAAAAGCCTCCACTTGTGCATGTGCCTTCTGCTTTTCAGCACAAAATGTAACACTGCGTTTTGGATATAAAATGTAAAAATATTATATTATTATATCAAGTAAGTTGTTGTGAAGAGATTCCCCTCCTGACTCTTTTGTCACTTAAATAATAATATAACAAGAAGAAGAAAAGAGCTGTACTCCGTACTCAGTTTGTGTATTATAAGCTAAACTCGAGTAAAATGACTGCCCGGACTAAACACCTACGTCCAAGTGTCACGAACAACTGGAAAATATTATTTTCTCTCGGCCTATGTTTCTTATTCTTTCTATTCTGTACACAGACCACGAGCGATACGACAGCTTCTTGCTTCTTGTATATTCTTCGTCTCCAGTCTCCTCTTTCTCTATATACTAGCTCTCCATATTTACATCCACCATATAACTCTATATCAGTTACAGCAGTACATAGGCTAATACTATTGCATATTATATGTGCATGCAAATAATAAAAAATCGGTTGTATTTTTACTACAGCCACAATAATACAAATGCTTTTGCACTAGTAGAAATCATAATAAGTACGTACACATTACACATGGAACAAGTGCATGGATATGTATATCATGTGCATATATATTATATAATTGCCTGTTGCGAAATCCAGTAGTAAACTACAATACACTGTTATGAATCACTAACACAAACAGTTTCAAGTAAGCATTTTAAAATTTTATATTTCGTTGCAAATGTCCTGCTATACTTAAACCATGAGCTTCCATGGCAATAATTTTGCAAGTAAAGTAATATGCACAATATTAACAAAGACCCCTGTCCATTTCTTTTTGTCCTTTTTCGTCCAAATCCAATGATAAAACCCTTGTAATTAACCACGATGTACTATGTGTTTATATGTCAACAACCACAAATGCCACTTTATACATACACATGCTTTACTTACACACTATACACAGACAAGGTTAGTCATTTTATGTACATGCACGTTATATTACTATGCTAGCAAAGTTCTTGTACTTTTGTCTCTAAAATTACTAGTATCAATAGAAATAGCAAAGAAATGGAAGAGATGCATAATTATTATAATATGCAATATGTACAGTTAGACGAGCAGTTTCTTACAATACAATACTATTCATAATAATTTTTGTATCCTCAAGTATGTACAGCCTTACGTACGATAATACATGATAACTTACTCGTATGGATATTGTATGTATGTATATTGGCATATGGTTAGTGTGCCTTGATGTACCACATTTTATTGTTATCTAGTTTTCCTACTATGCATATACTATATAGTATATACAATATACACAGTACACACACAGTAAACACAAAGTACCCCTACTTGTGTGGATAAGTCGAGAGACCGAGTAAGAGAGAAAAGGAGCGAGAGTATGTAAATGTATTATGTAATACACATGACACAATGTGAAGGCAAAATATCCAGTAGATATTTTCGTTCTGAGTCTGACTCCTCGGACTTATCTTAATTGTATTATACTGATATACATGCATGCTTTATGCACACAGTCACAGTAGGGAAATGGCAACAGAGAGGGAACGGAAAATGGAAGTCCAACTCTCGTTTGTACGAATTTATGCACATATCTTATACTGTGTTATAATATGTACATAGAATTCAACTTCCCTTTGAGCATTTATTTTTTGTCCTGCTCGATCTTCCTTTTGCTGGCGAAAAAAGAGAGCAGGCACGCATACATACAAATAATATGTGCGTAATATTGTATATACATAACGGGAAATATCTCCATAGACTGGCAATCCCTAATCAGACTGTATTTGCTGTATTACAACCAAATCTAATATCGAAAGTACATATCTATATATGTACGTAGACTATCAAGTCGTTCATGTCATGCATGTTCGGAGGGTAAAAGATACAAAGAAATAATATGTATAGTTGGGGTGTAGGGACTTTTTTATACTCCACTCGCCATCCTGTACATACATATTCCATGTGGCATGAATTTCAGCACAGTCATAGTTATAACGTCTGCGAACGGTAAAAAAGTCTCGAGTCCTTTCAAGTACTACTGCTACTACTTGCAGTCCCGTTCGTTGAACCCTTCAAAGGGTTTCAACCTTAAACAGTTAATTTTGACAAGAGAAACAGGAGAAAGAAAAAATGCAAAATTTCGCTCCATATTCATCAACCACCATTGACTGTTATAGATTTCATTAAAATATACACACATATGTATGTATTATAAAAAACGAATACTGTTAGCCAGTGTTTGTTGTTGTCGTTATTTAGATCCTCATGTGAGTACATGTGTACTCACAACAAAGAAAATTGTTGACGTACCTACAACTAAATTGTAAAGTGAATAGTTAGCACTCCGCTTGTGCACCTTTCGGTGCATGAATCCCCATCATAAAAAATTCACACGAGCTCCTTTCCAGACATATGCATACATTCAGCAACGACAAACTATCATAAAACATTTTCAAACTGTCCTCTATCAATATACATGGTGAATTATTGGATATATATATGTAATTCATTGCAAAAAACCTGAAGCCGTGTCTTGGTCGCCTGATTTGTCATTAACTTGTCGAAATACGAATGCGGACCTGAGGAAATTTCTCCGTACTGAATTCTACTCTTTATACATCGAAGGTTTCGTAAAACATGTCAAAGAAAACCGAATTCACTATACGTACACTCTTTTCTGGATTAAAACGTCGTGCAATACATAGTACAAACATACAAATTAGTACAACTCACACGTAGAAAAGTCGTAACATTCAATATTGCAGTATTATAGAGTAGCTGCACCAATCCCATAATATGTCTCTATTTTTATCATCTCGTTTTCTCCTTCTGTGTGTAACTAAATAGATACCACCGCTATTTGATTGGGACGTTTGAGAGGGCTAAAAAATATCTTTATTCTTCCTCATTCTTATGTACCTACTGTAGGTATCTATAGTATACTGTATATTTCAGGAAAAATCTATGTATTTCACCATAGGAACTGGAAATGAGAAGCAATTTATGGAACATATATACAACTACAACCATCTGGATATGGCTATAATATAGATACCTAACAAGTAGTATCGTGTACATAATATCAATTCACTATACATGAGTCACACACGAGAGAAAGACAATAAAAACATAAATGAAGACATACGTCGACATCCTCCTGCCATCAAGGAGCTGTAAATAGTGGATATATTTTATATTACGTTATTTCCTACATAGGTTAGTAAGTATATACACACGGGAAGATCACATGATACATATGATGCACATAAAACTCCACTACATTTAAGTGATTGAATTATTGAGGATTGACGTTCCTTCTAATGTGGAAGACTATAACGTAATCTTTCCACTAAAAGCATTGAAATTTTTCGCAATATAAAGAACAAGTTCCTCCTGCTCTCCCCTCAAAAAATCTATAGACAGAACCAACTCCAACTACATACATATTTATACGGAGCTGAGCAACACCACGTCATTTCATGAGATTATAATGTTCGTTTTTGCTACGTTGTATATTTTCTTCCCGTTCTCTATTCACGGGTTCTTCTTCATTTCTCCACGTAATACAAGTAACTCAAGTAAAACAAGTTATTTTTGTAGCATGACTACATATTCAACGTTTAGAAAACCATGGTCAAGATTTCGCAAAACTTTCTGGGGAAAGAAAACATCCTGTCAGCACATACACATTATACATACATTGACAAACGTTACGAGAGAGGGAAAGGGATAGAATATATGTGAGACTGGAATAGAACGGAACAGAGCTGGATCACATGAGAATTAATCAATAAAAAGGTGCACACGCAGGCTCCTTCTCGTCTTGGCCTATATCTGTCAGAGGCTAGTGGGTGAGATACGTAGAACTAGAGTGAGAAGACACAGAACTTGGCAAAGGGAGCAAAAAATATACAAGTATATAATATACATACGCATAATATCTCCGTAAAAGAACAAGAACGTTTGGGTAATATGCATGTATATATGTATATTATTCATATACTTACATAGCTGCAGTAATATCATAATTAATCCTATCTTTGTTCAAGAAAATACGTATCTGTTTATAATACAGTATGCTTGTAAAACTATGTACTGCATATATACGGATAATACGTAGAAATTCGCATTCCATTTCCAGAACAGAATGTGACACAATTTAAGAAATTCTACATTTTCACAAATACTAGTATGCTAGGCATTCCTTATAATATTCTATTCCATATTCTACACAATATTTCCCTTCTGAAACCTTTACTGTATGTACTTGTATATTACGTATATCTACGTAGATACTTACATCATGCCGTTTCGGATACAAAAGTGAAGCAGAGAAATGAGAAAAATCCGAAAAAATCCTGTTAACGTTTCTCCATATACTATACAGCGTTCTTGATTTATTTTTCCCTTCATACATACCTACATTATATCTGGATTACAGTTAATATTCCCATGTATATAAAATAGTCACGATGGTTAGCCTGTAAGAATATTTTGACATGCTGTCTATAACGATTAAGTAGGATTTTCTCCTTGTTTTCACCATTTGCTCAAAAACATGTATGTATGCTACAGTATTTCACATCATTTCATGTATATCTATATGAAATTTCGCATTCCTTCTCATTCGACGACACGACACGCATGTGGAGGAGCTAAATATATGTACGCAAGTACAAATGTATATGTATTGTAAACTTTCCATGTTCAACCATGTATGTACATATTACATTGTACATATGCGCTATGTATGTATGTATGTATGTGTACTGTATTTACACATAGAAAATATTCGCAAACACACGCAGGCGATCTTTGCATAGAAACAGCTGGCCAAAACGTTGGCAAAATGTAAGCATGTATCTACAGTTACAGTACAAATGCACATATAAGTGTACAGTATGTACATGTACAGCACCACGTACGAAAAAACTTGCTGACATTTGCCTTGCGCTCTGGAGCTGGAAATAATGGCCCGATGTCGAATTCGAATTCAAAGTCAAAAATTGCTCATATACACTTACACTCATCGTCACCACTACCATCATCATCATCATCACCATTACCATTAGCAGCCTCAGCCTCATCATAAAACGTGTATGTATTGGGAGAAAGCAAAAAGATTCCGGAGAGAAATGCCCCCCTTTCCCTCCCAATATCACCAACATCAACACTAACACTATCACCAGTCCTCTTCAGAATGATTATGAGTATTATGGAAGTACACACATTCACATACACACACACATTTTACGATTTTACACTCATTTCATACTCTGCCAATTTAATATTCTTTGAGGACGGCGGAGGAAGTGAAAATGAAATGAAAATCCTTTCTAGCAAGAGCCTCGAGAATATGAACATGAGAAAACGTAGCAAATTTTGTCATCCACCACACAGGGAGCTTCTGTATTCCGTATTTACAGCATACAGAAGCTTGTGGGCTCTACCATAATTTCATACTCTTCTATTGTATAGGTATATGTATAATGTATATCTACGATAGCAGCAGTAGTCTACCTCGTGCAATAAAAACTTTGAGCATATCATACATAATTTGAATTAATTGCTTTGTCGATAGTGCCAGCAAACTTGAGTCAAACTGACATTCTAACTGCATTAGTGAGTCGACATGGCAACTTCAAACCTACAAGTTTACTGTATTATCATGGAGCATCTTGATCTTCAGCCGAATTTGAAATACATACATACAGTTTGCCTGAGGATGAACAACAACGTTTTGTTCGGAAGCTTGCAAAATAAAAATCATTTATTCAAGTACCCGAGAACAAAATGCATGATCATAATCCGTATCTAACGTACATAATATATTCGGAATACACACGCTTTTCTAAAAATACAAAATATCTATTTATCGTCCTATTTTTCAAAACCAAAACCAACCAAATTTGCTCGCTCAATCATATTAATTTTGGATTTTATATTATAATAGTCGATATCAAATATTGAAATGAGTCCAGACCGGAGAGGGGGGAATAAATAAATATATACATAATATAGAACAATATAACAACTGTTTATTTATTTACTTTTGAAAGGCCTTGCAAATGCAAACTGAAAGAGAAGAAGATGAAAGAAAGAAAGAAAGGAAGCCAGGGGAGAGGGACAGATGGCCGACTGGCAACTTTCCATCGAATTCACCAAGAACTTGTGTGTCTTGTATATTATGTATATAGTACTTGTACATAATATGTGCTCTTTTTTCTTTCTTGCTCCGTGTTTACACATGAATACGGCCAACACAGCAAACAGAGAAAGAAAAGAAAGAGGAGCGAGAAAAAAAACGAAATTGCAAACTAGACAAAGTATGCTGCAAAAGTACACTCTACTTACTTTTGTATGTGTACTTCTATTCATGTTCGATTTTTTCCTCCTTCTCAAAACACAGTTTTATAAACAAATTTTGACTACATTAGAGAGGCTGAGTAATACACATATCAGACAAGACATTGTCAACTGTATGGATAATATGTATATGTGTAAGCCACGACCTACATGTATAACGTGCATATGGCTATAAAGATTAAAAAACTAGCAAATTTATTATTATAATACACCATTTCAAATTTCAATCCGACTCCTAATTCTGATCAACGTCTCTTATCCTCGGTATTTATACTTACATAAAAGAAGACGCATAATACCATTGTATTGTATATACTATGTACATGTTATTCTGTAGCCACAGCATTTTTTACAAAGACGCTTATTCGTTTTTTCATTTTTGGCATGAGTAAACAAGTTCACTTTAAAAAGACTATGTGTATAGCACATGTACAAGCTATGTTCTATTTTGCTATATAGAATTTACATGTACTTACATTGTTGTTTTGCTACGATTGCGAAAAGTGAGTCAACCCGTAACATAACACATTATACACATATGCAATTCCATTTCTCATCTACCTACAAATGACAAAATAATAAATACACTCATTTATACCCAGTCTCCCGTTTTTTACTACCTACTGTATATACCTTCCTACAAATACTTTGGAGAGAGAGAGAGAGAGAGAAAAGGAGAAAGAGAGCACGAAAATGAAATGAGAACTCGCAACTTGGCACAAACAGAGAGCGAATGTAGTAAAAGTGCTATAAGTACACTGTAATAGTATAACTGCTGATGTTAACATACAATTTACCATTTAGTTTTAATATTTTTCTTTCGAAATTGAAATATTTACACGCCGTTATGTGAACAGTACAGACTACAGACATATGTAGAGTAATACATTCAAGTGAACGGGAAAACCTTCAAAATTCATTACCAATGTGTGTGTATATATTTATAGAGATAGACCGTCTCCATTATAGATACACAATGAGTGTTAAATCTATCCATCTGTACTTATAATATGATGTGTTTTATATTCAATGTATATTGTATGTACATGTATACACGTTTGGAAAACATTTGGTCTCTTGGCTCTTTCTTGACTTGACTTGACTCCTCTACTCTTTCTTTCTCTCAGTTATTTACATTTTCTTTCTAAGTAAGACTTTTGGATGCGGTTCCAAAATCTGATGACTCCACGCCTTGAACTTTCTTTGTGTGTAAGTGTGTATGTATGTGTAAGTACATATTCATTTTCATTCATATCGTTTTCATCTTTCCATTATGACGATTGCTTTCTTGCTCATTTTTCCACAATTCATAATTCATATTATTGTGTATTGTGTGTATCTGCAGGGGCAAATGTTTCACTTTCTCATATAGACTTATACTAGGTGTATTATACTTTCAGTGTCGATTCTACATTTGTAAGATTGTTCATATATGAATGTGCATAGCGTTGCTATTGTTACGAGCCTATTTAATGTTTAAGTACAGAATATTAGTAGAGATGTTCATTCTCTCTTTCATGGAGAAAATGAGCGTCGCATTCCTTATAAATATATGTTTCAATATACAAATTACATACGTATAGCTTCTATATTATGCATTGCTTTCTTTATCGTGTCATCATCTCCATTGCACATTAGTGGAATTTTCACAAAAAACGCGGAAAAACAACAAGAAAATCGAGCTCATGCATAACTATGGGCTTCTTACGACTTTTCACCAACGAGTAAATATACAGTACACAGCATATGCAAGTAAAGTGTACCACATGTATGAAGAAAATCGCAATAGAAATCTGAATAATGATAGAATGATAATAATATGATCTCATCTAATCATTTATCTACAGAAAATGATTTGAATGTACAACATGTGAGACACAGAGGACAGATTTCAGCCATATTATTGTATAAAATTGTGTATCCATAAACAGTTTCTATATATTAAATGCATATTATACACAGTCATTTTTTGTTTCATTGAAGAATCGTACATTTCCAAGTTGTTTTTAGTAATAAAAGTAAAATCATGACAGGAATATGATGCCTTTCACCTACTTAGCCCTATTTATGAACCCATTTATGTATTGAGCTGATATAGCTGATAAATTACTCCAGCATTTAACCAAGTGAATATTACGAGTTTCAGGCTGCAACTTCAGATTTCTATAATATATTATTATGGGCCTGATTCACGAATCCAATTTAAATACAGAATTTAAATCCTTCGATTTTATAACTGAAAAGTCGGGCTAAATGAAACTAATTGTAAAAAAACATGTATTTTACACTACAGATTTCCAACATGAAGAACATGAAAACGAACACTAAAAAATTTGTTGAGAAATTCTTCTTTTATATATCGAACAAAGAAAGTTATAGTACAGATTACTACATTAATTGTACCAGCTAGTCATAAACTTTTAGTACTAGACTAAAGAAAGGGGAAAGCGTAGTGATGCTGCAGAATTTTTAAATGTGAAGATGGTATACTAAAATTTACTATGTAATGCATTATAGACAAATAAAAGATTTTATTACCTTAGAAGATGAAAGTCCTAGTCTTGAAGTTGAAGTTGCTGTGCTTTTCACGGATAATATTTGATGTATATACGAAAACTGTAACGAAAACTCAATATCTCAATAAGTATCACACGAGAGGAACTATATTAAATTATATAAAGAAAAAAAAACAAAATTATAATGTGTATTAAGTTTAGTTTTTGATTCGAGTTTGAACCAAGGCGAAGAAAACAGTAACTAATTGTACTTTTTTTATATTATTATTACAAGGAACTGAATATACAATAGTAATACAATAAATAATAAAGCACTTCAAAAGTATTTAGTTGTTCGATTAGCGGGTGGACTAAGCCCGGTCGTCGGTATTTTAGGTGGATCGACGGTGGTGGTGAGAGAGAGACTGCAAGAACGAGTTTCTCCTAAATCCTAACCAGCTACCCGTGGAAAAACATAAAATAGGTCAGAGAAGAGGGAGAGGTGAATGGACGAACCAGAAAACGAGAAAACTTTGAGAAAACGAAACGAGAAGGAAGGAGAGCATCAGAGAAACTGGGAGAAAGACACACAGAGAAATTTCACGTTTTCAGTTTTCTACACGTATACCCATTATACACATGTATACATACTATTCGTTACTCGTGCTCATACTGAACCATTACATATTATGTACATAGAATTCATATAACCGAGAGTGTGCGTCGCGTGGAGCCGACTTCCAAGTCGACTTGTACTTGTACTTGCTTTGGTCGACTGTCGGTCGACTTATTTATTGATCGTCATAAGAGTCGGGTAGACACATGTACTGTGTATATTCTATATAGAATGTACACTGCCAAACTTCACAGCTGTGAGTTGAGTTGGCTATCTAACCGAAATTCCCAAATCCGAATCCGCTTCTTCTTCTTTCCCTTCTATACTGTTTGCTTGCTTGGTAAAGAACTTGTACTTTTGCTATATAGGATAGGTCTGTTAATCCTTTCCCATTCCAATTCCAATGCGTTTAATATTACATGGAAAAAGTACAATAATAATAATAGTAATAAGGCACAAAAACGAAGACGACTGATGGCACGAGGATGAGACAAGAGAACTCCGGAGAGTATATCGTCTTGAGAACTGAGCCACTAGAGAACTGATCAAGATTTTCTACTCGACTCCAAATCTAACTGACATTCTACAGTGTTTTTGGCTGGCTGGTTGGCTGGCGGAGAGCCGAAGATCCGAGTTAACAAAAAGTAGTAGAAGTAGTGGAAGGAGAGAAGCCAAAAACTTTGTTTTAATATTATTATCTGTACTTGCTTCTTTGCGAATACGAATACGGGTGACAGGAATTTCTTCCCCTCGATCCGTATCCATTTAGATAGATGCTAGACATCTTGTCCCATTCTATATTACACATTCCAATGGTTAAAACGATGATTCAAGACCTTCCGTCCCGGTAGGAATCAATGAATGAATTTATACAGGGAATAACTACACATTATTTGGAGAACCAAGAAGAACATGAAGCATGAAATGTATGTGTAATATGTAATATGTATAGCATTGCACATTTAGTCATAGTCATAGTGGGAGACGTGAAATGTGACAAACAAAAAATATACATGGAAAAAAATAATCTCCGGGAACAACAGTAGAAAAAAATAAATGGAAAATGTAGTAAAAATATCTATTTAGTACATAAGGAAAAGTAGTTGAGATAAACCGGGAAAATGTGCCGAGAATTCAGAATAAATAGGGAAATTGAATGCTTGTAATTATTATCTTGGAATGTTGTAGTCACTCAAAATGAACCCATTCCCTAGTGGTTTTATTAATGCTGTATTAGTATAATTTATGATTTGTTACAACAATCATAATAATCATGATTTTATAGCTTTTCGTCAAACTGTTCCAACAAAATGGATTATAATTTATAGTGTATAATATCAACATGTATCATAATACATACATACCTACGTACGTACATTATATTTAACAGATTTGCATTCATATTTGCTATTAGCTGTTAGGATTATGCATATCCTTTCTCTATAGATATTGAGCTATTATTTTGTATTATGGCAAGAATATTATTACATCGATAACGTAGCCCGAAACAATAAATAAAAATAATATTTTCAGACACACTACACATACACTGTACTTACTTTAAATACTCAATACATACCCACATAGATTCATTATCGAAATGTAAAATCAAAAATTGGAAATCTAATTCTGAAAATAGTTTGAAAATACATTTTTATATCATAAGTAAAGTTATTTAAGTATTTCTTCTGCTGTTTTATTGCATAATATGTATTACGTGTTAGAAGAAAAATTTTATAGTATAGTATGCACATTACATAGATAATACACAACATAATATTATTACAACTTAAACATGGTCAATCAGTACTTTCACCTAATTCTCATCAAACTGGGAAACTGGTATAAATGAAATATCACCATTTTTGTTGCAATCTTATTTTTTCAAGCTAAATCAGTAATTGTTTAAAGATGAAGATGAAACAACAATGGGACATAAATACACATTAAATACTATATTTATATTTTGAGTATAAATGATATAATATCCCGATGAAAAAAAAGTAAGGAAACAATTTATAGTTACATAATACATACATGATTTCTTTTTCTCATCGTCACCAAAATAATTCGACAATAAACTCTGTAAGATACATTTTTCCGTATTTTTACCAATTATCATCGTCGGGAGGCATTTCGGGAGAACCATCTTCGTCCTCAATCACATTACTACCATTATTAATTTCAGATGATAAAGTTTCACTCACCAAAGGAATTTTTTCAGCTGGAGCTTCTTCTTCGATTCCTACCTTTTCGTTACTTTCATTTGCCTTTGCTTCTACTTCTATACGCGTTGGGGATGAAAAACTGTGGTTAATGTTTGGATTATTAAAACTAGATTGAAGATTCTGCGGTGGAGTATCTTTGACTAAGGAACAAGGTTGTTGCTGTTGTTGTTGTGCTGATGATTCTGGTGAATTTTTTTCTTCTCCTGAACTGCATACTTCTTTGATTGGTGTCAATGTTTTTTCCATCACAATTTCATCCTCAGATATACTTGACCTAGACCTTTTTTTGGTAGGCTCTTCCGGCTCTTCCTCATCAACTTTTGACAACTCTTCAGGAGCCTTTGCAACAGGACTTGGAGTATTATTGGAAGACAAATTTCCGAAAAGACTAGATACATTTGCAGGAGGTGACATTCCGAAACTAAACGCTGGTTTAGATGCAAATAAATTGAGGGAAGCAAATGGATTCGCCGACTTGTCCTGTGGAGGTAGCTAAAAAATTTTTTAAAGAAAACAAACTACTTATTATCTCACTCCGGCTACATTTGCATTTGCCTTGTTTTGATTAAATTTTAGTTAACTATAAAATGAACTATTTGCTATACACTTACTTTTCGCCTAGCTTGAATAATTTTACGAGACTTCAGTTCCTGTTCCTTGGCAACTTGCATGACTCCCTTCTCCTCCTTCTCTTCCTCTTGATCCCAATTGTCATGGTTCAAATCTGTTGTAGAAGTTCGTTTTTTCCCTGCCATTTTGATAATTCCTGGAGAAAAAGCACGATTAAAATTTAAAATGTATCCAATTTCCAATCTAACAGCGATTGAATAACGTTTATTGTGCATTGCGCATTGTACATTATAACGCTATACACACGTTTATTGCACGAGAAAACGGCGGTGGAACAAACCCATAGTAAAATAAATGTGATGACTATGTTACTTACTTGAGTTAACTGGATTCCTTAAAGTCTCTGAAGGCTAGCACTTGTTTGTACAAAATCTCTAACTTTTAATCAACGTTATTTAATGTTTCCTTTAATTTTCCAAGTTGTCGTTTTCCCGACCAAACTTTTTACTTTTCCGAATTCCGAATGAAAAATGCTGTTTGAAAGTGATTTTGCGCTTCGAGATCACTGGCGGAAACTGTCATTTGAATTTTAAATTCCCCGTTTTCGGCTTATTTCCGAATTTCGGGTAAGTAAAAAACATCTTGTGAGGTTTTTGTAGGTCGTATATTTTTCTGTTCTCTATACAAAACGAACTCCCAGTGACCTGTGACCTTTAAATAATAGAAATAATAGTTGTCAATACATAATACTTTAATATTATCCCTTTAAAATGTTTATGTGTCAGAGAGATTCCTTTCTCAAAGAGGTAAGTCTCGCATTGTAATTAAATCTTAAATCTAACCGTGTTTTAAAAGTTTTTATTTATCAAAATGTAAATGTAAGTACTTACAGTTACTTATTTAACTATGATGATGATGTTTTTAAATTGTGATTACAGTACGAAACGACGGTTGTTTCATGTGAGGAAATTACAGACACAAAATCAAC
This sequence comes from Sminthurinus bimaculatus, assembly GCA_034698285.1. Classification (NCBI taxonomy): domain Eukaryota; kingdom Metazoa; phylum Arthropoda; class Collembola; order Symphypleona; family Katiannidae; genus Sminthurinus; species Sminthurinus bimaculatus. Next base: position 21,569 of record JAQIVE010000652.1, read on the forward strand.
TTTCGCACAACTCGCTGTCCCAGAACCCTCAACTCCATATAAATTGTACAAAACAATTTTGGAAAATACTATCCTATTTCCAGAAGGCGGAGGACAACCAGATGACTTGGGAACAATTGAATCAATCCCAGTTGTTCGGGTTTTACGAGATGGAACAAAAGCTATTCACTATGTAGTCTTAACTTTACAAGATGGAAATGTTCCCATCAACGGTCACTTGTTTACCCCTGGACAAACAGTTAGTATTAAATTGGACTGGGATAGAAGACAAGATCATATGCAGCAACATTCAGGTTATCATCATGTCCTAAAGCAATTTGTACATTATATATTATGACCATCGATTTACTTTCGTTCTATATTATCTTTGTAGGTCAACATTTAATAACTGCGATTGCCGACAAACTTTTCAAATTTTCAACTACTTCTTGGTGGCTCGGGAGAGAAGAATCCTTCATTGAGCTGGATACTAAAGAAATAACAGATGAACAGATGAGAGTTATAGAAAATGAGGTGAATGACAGGATTCGTGAAAATGTTCAGCTAACTGTCGACGTTGTTGAGTTGGATGATGATAAGTTGAAAACGGCTCGCGGACGAAATCTGCCTGAAGATGTCAAAGGCAATATTAGGATAGTGACCATGGGTGATATTGAATCAAATGTCTGTTGTGGGACCCACGTGAGTCAGCTCTCTCAACTGCAAGCCATCAAATTGTTATGTTGCGTAAAGAAAAAGGGGAAGACGCAGTTATTTTTTCTTGCTGGCAATCGCGTACTAAATAGATTTTCGGAAATGTATATTCGAGAGACCAAACTAATGGGAGTTTTCAAGTAAGTTGGCTTGTTTTGTGATATATGATACTTTAAGACAAAATGTCCATTCCTTCTTTATATTTCATAGAATTTCAGAGCTTTGTAAAAAAAACCCATACATATTTCACATGTTCATGGTTGATTTCCTTATTCTTTTGATAGAACTAGTCAAAAAGACCTCGTTGTAGCGTCCGACAAGTTAAATGCATCCAACAAAAGTTACAGAAAGGTAATAATAAAGAATGATTTATTTTTATGCCAAAACCGACAGTTACAAAATGCGCAGAGTAAAACTTGTCATAAACAATCTTTGTCTAATATTTGTGTTTTTCTGATTTGTTCAATATAGAATTTAATACAATTATGTAAAGAGCTGGCCTCTATAGAAGCGGAACGATTAGTACGGGAAAAAAGCTCCAATCCGGGGTTGTTGTGGCATATACATAGAGAGAATGTCGAAGTTGATTTTGCCAACCAATTTTTAAAAGACATTGGTCCATCTGCTGTAAGTATTGTTTCTCTTTCATAAAATATTTATTACTGTACCATTTAATCTTTAAATCACTTACCTATATTACAACTTCTACATAGTATGTATACTGGTTTGGTTTTTCTAGACGGACAAAATTGTTCTCGTCTCCCTCAAAACGGAAGGAAATCAAGGCCAATTTTGGATTGCAGCAGGAAAGGATGTGGCAAATGCAGAAGAACTAGTCAAGAAAATGGGAGAGCATCTAGGTAGCACTTTGGAAGGAAAAGGAGCTGGCCGGGGTTTGAATTACCAAGCAAAGGTTTCCAAAATCGACAAGATTTCAAAATCCATCCCTACTCTTGAAAACATGCTATCTAATAATCAGTAAAATTTTGGGGTGACATTCAAGTCTCAAGTATTTTTAAGACGCAGACAAACAAGTAATCGGTGATTTAATATTGAATGATTTTTCGACCTATGATACATAATGTAATTAACTACACTACCTTTCTACAATTTACCAGGGAGTTGAAATAAATTTGTTCTTGCTCATTTGTTTATACCTCAGATTGTATCATTCTGTTATATTTTATTATTTTTCATACATATAGGTCGTCCATAAATATACTGGCTTTTAACTAGTTACAAGTAATCGAGAAGTAAAGGTCAGGTCATATGATTATCAATAATGGTTTAAACATTTACAAATACAAATGATTGTGAAGAACGGAAGTGTTAGTGAGGTCAATTTTGATTTTACAATCACTCAACATATATTATGTTGGAATTAGCCTTGATTATTTTGCGGTATATTTATGGTTTGACTAATCTGCGGATTTCCATTGTTTGAGCCACCTTGTCCAGTGCCTGGAAAACTTGGATTCGGATTACCTCCCGAGGGTGTGAAATTGAAGTTTGGCTCATTACTGCAGCTCTGTGCAACGTGTGCAGGAACTTGAGGATTACATGGATCTAGAATTATATCATCACGAGATTAGTAAACCACCTTTTTATTCTTGTACTCACGCATAATATGTTTCTATCCATAGTTTTTATATTTTTTTACCTCGAAACATGACGGGAGGATCTTGTCCAGGAACTCCTGCAGGAATCGGTATTCCAGGAACGCCTCCTCTGTTATGAGAAAAATGTTCAAGTACTGAGTTGTTAGTCGTTACTGAAAATGGTCTAAAACCCTGAAGATATATTAAAATATCTATGAAATCTTACGGTACACCAGGCACTTGCATGTCATAACAGAATTGGCAACTGTAAAATATGCATAGAATGAACAAGTTTTTACATAACCAGTGTTATTAGGATCCCCTCCTGTATTATGTCATTTTGAGGAAATTCCACACTTACGATTTTTGACAACTCATATTTGCAATAGGCTTGACCATGCAACAGTAAATCGGGTTCATGATTACATCGCAATTCTAGAAAAATACAAAGTATAGTATAATATCATGCCAAGCTAAAAATGTCCTGAAAATTGGAATATTTTTACGGTTTTTGACTTTTCTAAGTTTCTGTAAGTTTCGAGGAAAGGAATTTCCAAGTACCTGCAAAGCGTCCACACATTTACAAGCCGCTCTCTCGTTTGTCCCCGAGTTAGTGTCATAGTCTAATATAGACGAGTTTTCTGAAGTTGCATAATGTGATAGAAAAGGATAGGGGTCAATAGTAGTTGGAAAAATCTGTTCGTCGCCTTCTTCTGTACTATTTGAAACTGTATCACGTCTGTATTTTGTGAAAACTAAAGACAAATTGTGTACTGAGATGACGTGAAAAACTAGCGTTAATGTCACAGAACTAAGAAGAATGTGAAGGGAACTCATCTTTTTGTGATGTATATGTAGAAAATTAAAAGTTAAGGATACAGCTGCAAACTCCAAAAAAATAGTAAGGCACAATATAGGTTATGGTCTCAAGTTTTTGTACTTTAATTCCACTGGAATTTATAAAGACTAATATAAGAGTGATTCGAATTCGACTAAATATCAAGTGAGGCTGGATACGAATGTGAGTTTGCAACTTTTTCTTCTTCAGTTACTGGTATCGTCTATTGCTTTTGAAATCAATATCAGAAAAATACTATTGTTTCGTGACAGCTTATAAAATATAGAATTCGGACACTTGCCTTGTGAGAAATACTGCATATGTATTTTGAGCTGACAATAATATGCTGGAGTTAAAATTTTTGACGCAAAGATCACCTATCAAACCGTGTGATGGGAATACAATAGATTAAAATTTTATGCGTCTAAGATCAAAGTCAAATGTCATGGTATGAAAATGTATGTGACTAATACTACATTTCGCCTCATCATGCTTCGTATTTTGACAGCCAAATTTCCACTATTTTTGCCAATGATATATACATATACATGCTTACATGCATTATTCATAATTTTTTTACGAGTGGTGCAGAAATTATACTTTTGTTTTACATCCTTAGTAATTCACGAATTTTCTAAGCAAGTACTTCATGATTAAACTGCAAAATGATGTGTTGATTTTACATATCATACAACTCTTTGATTTTATGAGCACATTCACAATTAGTAAAGTGTATTTATTAATTGCAACTTTCATTTTATCGTTATTGCGAATTTCCATTCACGCTTTTACAGTATTTTTTGGAACAAAAAAACGTTTGCTCTCATCAAATATTCTATTTGTACGCTTTATGTAATTTCCTCGAACGGAGATTTACATTTTGACCATTTTATTTTCCCTTTTGATAAAACAACCTCACAAACTGTACTTATACTTTTGCATAGTATTTATATATTATATACAAACTTTATGTAACAAAATTAACATGAGAAATAATAACTTCGGTAGGAGTTTATATTGTATAAGCATATTTGCTATGTTCATTATTTACAAAAACATTTTGAGTTGTATTACATCATAAATCATAATGTAAAAATGATAAAAATAATAACACAATTTAGAATTTTTAAAACAATTTTTTGTAACAATCGTAATTGCATTACTTCATTCAATGAATGACAATAATTGAGTAAAGACTAAAAACCGTTGGTAATATAAAAATTAAAGTATAATAATATATGTTTTTAGAGTTTAAGTAAAAAAAAACAAAACAACGGCACGATTGCCATAATAATAAAACATGGACTATTCACGTTCACAATTCACAATTACATTCTAGATTTTAGTATTCTAATGAAAGATCTAAACAATTTTGGTATATTTTTAAAGTTTGGTGTATGGTGAAGTTCACCATCTTCCAGCACCAGTACAAAAAGTAGTCCAGAGACAAAAAAGGATTTTTTTTACACATAGGTAAAAGCTTTTAGCACATACAAGTAACAATTCATGCATCCATATCCTAGTAAATCACCATGTTCTTCTCTCCAAATACGAATCTATAAAAGGAAAAACAATTCAAAACTCATTTAAAAGCAATTCATACGACTAAGAAAATATTTATACATATACATGACATTTCGATACTTTTCAGTGTCTCATTTTTCAACTTGTTATTTTACAAATAAATGCATATTACATATTTTCTACTTACCCCATACAAGTTTAGCAGCATAGTGGTTTTCAGTTTTTTCAGTTCATTTTGAATAGAACCTTTCAAATATTGGAGAACACTGCTTCAAAACATAAGTACAGAAGGAAGCAGCTCATGCAGTAATATAATTTTATCTTAATACAATTATCAGTAGTAGTTACTAATTACTACGGCAGTAGTTAATAGGCTTGTAAATGATGATATTTCCGCCACTTCATTAGAAAGAGTTTATACATGGATGAATAGACCCATATTTAATTGATAAATTGTATTTATTTCGTCCATCAGTGGCGGTAAACGAGAGATCACTTGCCGGTGGTATTATTAGGTAGATAATATATTGCTTTCACAAACTCGTCATTGGATTTCACATACTAGTTGAAGTAAGATGATGAACACAAATTACTGAAAAACAAACAAAAGAATCAGTCAAAATTACATTACATGACTAAATTGAACCAATGAATAGGTGAAAAAAAGTAAAGGTGCAAATTTAATGTATTTCCTTCAAAATTAAACTAGATTTTGTGTTTTTTTATTTACCTGAGATGCTTTAGGCATTGAGATGTGAAATTTTGAGATTTTGGAGGAAAAGGTGAAAAATTGAGAGTTGACAAGGTTGGTTTGACTCCTACGTATCTTGAGATATTTAGTTTTGAAAGTTATTGTGATGCTTGTATTTAAACGATACTTTTTGTACTTTTTATCTTCCGCTTTTAATAATAGTTTACATAATTATTTTCTTAGGTGTATCTATCATATTTAACTCCTAAAACATGTGTAAGTACTTTAAAACTTTTTTCTGGTTATTCTTATTACAATGTATTATCTTTTTAATTTGGGTATAAATAATGAGATAAAACAAATTCAACAACAATTTTTGACTGCTCTTTAAAAATTTAATAATGTTACAATTCAAATTATTTTCTTTTGCTTCGTTACTCGCAGTATAATGCAGCATAACTCAGAAGATTATTGTGTATTGCTGTGCCGTAAGTAGAAATTAAGTTAATAGTCTCATATTACAGACAGTTGCTATCCTTTGACTTTTGTTACATATTATATGTATGTATAACCCAACTAAAAACATATTTTTTGTCTTCAAAAAATAAAAATTGTAAACAAAATAAAACTCTAATAAATTAATACTTAACACAATTAGTTATTTTTAAGTAAAAAACAATAATGATAATTTTTTCTCTTTGTTTCTGTTTAGACATGATCATGATATCATGAATAAAAGTTAAATAAATAATAACTCAAGGAATTTTGAGTAATATAGCACTACTCGGTAGTACATATATATGTATATAATATTTAGTGACTAAAATAATAATAATAAATACTAATAATAATTATTTATCGTGACTATACTTATTATTATTATTCTACTTTCAAGTACACACGTCTCATAATTGTAATAAAGTATAAGGATTTAAATATATTTACTGTTACATATATAATGCATGTAGGTTGTAGGTGTATAGTGTATACTGTATACCCTTCTTGCTTTTTATACACACATTCATATATATTTATTTATCCCTCTTTGTGTCTGTAGGTTGACATATACATATTATGTATATAATATACATATTACATGACCATTTAATAAACTAACGATAAGTAACAATCTATCAGGTATATTGTTGGGTCATATAAAATGATAATACATATTATACTTTTAAAGAGAAGCGTTCAACGCTGGATTCGAGTTCGAATCATGTTATACATTTCAAAATAATGTTTCATATGTCTATCAATTATCTAGGCATTATTCTTAACTATAGTAATATAATATTGGTAGTTAAAGATTTAAAACTCTAATCTTTTTTTCTTAGTTTTAAAAATATGATGAGTATTTGGACTACTACTAATGCTACAATTATTATCGGTATTATTATTACTAGCTATCGAATAGTTTTCTTTAGAGCTTCTAATTGCATCATGAGTTCTTTTCAAATTTCTATTCACTTGGAGATGTTCTGTGGTACACTCTTGGCTTTGAATTTCATCTTCATCTTCGTGTTCTTGGATGACTTCCTTTTGCTCAATATCAAATGTGGTTGTAGAAGTTGGATAAATGTCATCATCATCTTCATCCGGGTCTTTTAAATTCGATTGACGATGATGGGCAGCTTGCTGTTGCTTGGTTGACATTTGGTAAAGAAATTTTGACTTTGCTCGCGAGTTCTGATGATGTTGGTGATCACTGCAATCCTCTTCACTACTGTCACATTCACAACTACTACTTGTACTACCACTACTAGTGGTATTATAACTAGCTTCATCGTCATCACTATATGCCGAACTGTCTGGTTCACATAATGCGTCATTTAGCTTGTTTTTGGTTAAAATTGAAGAATAGTTAAACTTTCCATCTCCATTTGATGTTGTTTTGGGAGCCGTAAGTAGTCGATAAAGAATTGGAAATTCTTCGGAAGGTTCTAATTGTGTATCACTACTATTTTGTCTTTGAGACATTACATCCAAACCGTAACAACTCATTTTAAAGTTTTTTTTAACAAGGACTCTAACGACAATAATATGCTTATAAAAGACACAAATACTTTTTATAGTTAAGAGGATATTTTTACCTCCAACTTTGACAGTTGAGACTATAATATGTTATGTTATGTATTGAAATATTTTTCGTGAGTATTTGACTTAAATGTCTACAATTTTATATTTTACGTTTCAAATTGTTATATAGACGCTAGTTTATTTAACACTCGTTGAATACATTGAGAATTGAGACAGAAGAATGCAAGACGGAGCGAGAGAGCGAGAATAAACTCTTCAGGGTCACTCAATACGGGTGTCAATGGCCTCTGTGTGTCGATATATATGTTTCCGCTTTCACTGCCCGTCTCGTATTTTTTTTAACTTTTTAAGCCTTTTGTTTGAATAGACCAACACTTTTTAAAACGTTTTCAATGTTTATATAGGTAACTTGTTAACCAACTTTGATGATGTACAATTATCTTGACTATTTAATTTGAATACTTCTTTGACAGTCACTATATCTTGACAACAGCTGACTCGGCATCCACTACAATTTTCCCATTAATTTTCTGTGAAAATAAGGACAAGATTAGCATAATATATTCCAATTTTAAGACTGATAAAATATTATAGAAAGACACAATATCATCAAAAATTAAAAATAGCTATGTATTCATGTGCATTATTTACCAGATTCCTCGTCCTTGCCAACTTGATTAAAATTTTCCTTTAATCACCTCCGGCTTTTCTACTTACACATACACTCTTCACTCTTCACTTGCTCAATCAAACGAACGGAGTGACGAGCTTTAGCGAGAAAAATGTTCACACAACGCTAATTGTGTTTAAAAATTAAACTTGGCAAAAATCCGAGTAAATGCTATTTTATTTAGCTATAGTAGAAATAATAAACAAACAACACACAGCACTTGATGACAACAATTGATATTTCTTGGAGAAGAATGACTATTGTTATCGTCGTCGTCACTTTTTGGATATTTTTAAAACAAAAAGAAGTATTGATTGTGTTGTGATTTTAATTTTTTGACACAAGGAGAATATCAAAACTTCCAATAAACTGACCTACATAATACAAAAGTGAAGTTAGAATTTCTTTGATACCTCGTCAACGGTCAAATGCAAACTGAAATTGCCAAAGCACCAAAGCAAGTCCAATGTGTTGTGTACCCAAAAGCGCAGTTCGGTATACTCGGCAAAATCCAATCCACAGACCTCATAAACCTTTTCTTGTTCTACTTCTTACTTTCCTACCTTTCATAATTCATTTTCTAGAGAATTCTCGAGGGTTTTTAAGGGAATTCAAGGTCAATTTAACGTATGAATGAGCTATTTACAAATGGGTTATATACCAAAATTCCTTATCCCTTTTTTAAATGCATACATATACATAAGACTGCCTTTTAAACCTTAAGTTAGGCTTAGATAACTCACATGTCATACGTCAACCTTTTCCATACAAGCAATAAGAAATAAGATCTACAGAGCATCAAAGCCTTTTCCATAATACATATCATTCATTTTTTCAATCCGTTTTTTAGAACTATCCAAGCCACAAACATTGTGACATGATTTATGGCGCAGAAAACTGCTAACGATAAATTTGAGCCTTTAAAAAAGGCTTTAATCTTTTTTAATTGCATATTGTCGAAGGGACATTTTAGCAAAGATACAAATATGGAAATAACAACTTGATGGCGATTAGATAGATGATATAGATACACAACATAGAAAGTTGGTAGACTTGCAGTTGAATTCAGCAATCTTCATCCCGACTGCACCATGAAAATGTCTAGTGCAGAGCGAAAAGAAACGGCAACGCAACGCTCAGGCCGTTCATTCACCCCAGTCATACATATATTCACAAACACAATATAAAGTCTGCAGAATCATATCAAATAGCCTCAATGTCATTCCCTCTATATGCCTTATATCGCCAATTCCTCCAACTAATACTGGCTCGTCTACTATCCTCCTTTCGCATCCCCTCTTCTGCAAAATATCGTCTGTTTGTCTGTGGTTTGCAGATCAACTCCATATGCATATTATTCATGTACCTGATTCGCCATTTCCATGATTCTAAAAAAGGGTTCGAAAATGCATCACTACACTCTACCCTTAAACATTATACGAAAGGCTACAAATTTAGATGGACCTTTGTAACCTATAGCCTATTTAATACTGGTAATATTGCTCGTTCTGATTAGAGGACTTTAAACTTGAGCTAGTGCTAATGTACCTTATCTGGGTTACAAAAGTCTCAAAGCAAACAATAAAAGGGTACACATAATATTTATCCTATGTGGGGAAATACCTTTTAGATAAATAACACCTCTCTCTTTCTGATCCTGTATTAATAGAAGAGGGCTGAGGAATGTGGAAAAGGAATGCAAGAGGAGTAAGACAAAAGTGTGTAGCCAGTTTTTAGGGTAGCGAAGCTAGCGTAGCTACCCAACTAATCTGGACGGATCTGTCCGTCTGTCTGTCTGTTGACCCTTATGTATATTGAAAACCCATTTGATAACATGGGCTTTCAATGGTCGACAGAGCCATAGAAACACAGAAAACTGAAAATTAAGGCGGGAACCCAATACAATAGTATTGCACCAGCGTTTGCTAGCTTCGCTACCCTTTCGCGACTGAAGTATTCAGGAAGCGAGTTAAAACCGTGCTTTGTCACGGTTTAGATTTTTTCCGATTGTGGCCGGGCCTTTGCACTGGTTTCAGGTTAAGGAACTAGACGAATTTCATAGCTACGACTAGAAATAGTACAGCATAGCACAGTGTATAGTAGTAGTCTGGTGGAAAATAGCGCGCGGTCGTACTATTATTATTATACTGAGTATGTACATACTCTGGTGAAACTCTGTTCAGTCTGTTCAGTGACTATAGACTATGTATTAAGTATGTATATTATGCATAGTAAAATAGTAAGTGCAAGTGAATAGACTTTGGTGGGGCTTTGGACATCGCGAAAAAACGTCAAGGAAAACGCGTATGTACGTAATGTGTAAAATCTGCTGCATGCAATACATGTATATATAGAGGGCAATCTCCTGGCTTCTCATTCTCTCTCTTTCCCACTATGTATTCACTATTATTTAAGTAGGTTCAAACTCTTGACTCATCCTCTTGTTCTCTTTTCTCATGGACGAAATGGAATTCCTTTTCTCTTGCTTTCCAGCTTTTCATTGACCTTTTAGTACAATTTTATTTTTATTGGCAATAGTACTATTTCTAGTATAAGAATGAACAGATTTTTAGAAAATGTCTGCCTGTACAGGAAAAACATTTTTACAAGGCGAAATTAATTAGATATTTGAGAATAGCTTGTGCAAATGTGTTAAAACTTGACAGAGTATCCAGATACATAATTGTAAAGGGAATTAAAGTTCCAAATGTATAATTGTATTTAGAACCTTTTACCATATCGTGACATATGGATGAGCTGAAAATGAAGGAAGCTGTTAATGCCCTAATTTTGCATAAGTAAGGAGTTAAGGATAAGATATCTTTTTCGATTTAGATTTCCGATCAGATAAATGCATACATTTGAATTTTTATTATGTAAACACGGTCTCTCATCTCTCTTCAACGTTTAACTACTTTATACTTATGCACACATGTATGTAAACTCAAGTAATTTACATGTATGCATCTCCTCTCATTTTCATTTTCGATCAAACATCAAAGTTCAATGTGTTTTCTCTTTCTCTTTCGTGATTCTTGATTCTTGCTAGAGCAAAGCAAAGACTAGTATCAGAATAGTGAAGAGACTCGTTTCAACATTTCTCAAGCCTTTTTTAAATCTAAACCGCATCATGTACTTATAGGTTACTTTTATATTTTATATGGTACTTACTTTTTTACTTACTATGTATAATGTATAATACAATATGCAAACAAATACAAAATAGTCATCACCAGACCACATCAAAACATATGATTTTGAGTTTGACTCTCGTCCTCAATTAATCACGCTTTGTACACTCTCATCATCTCATGGTTATCTTGTAGTCTGTAGTTACTTACTTAAGTAGGTACACATCTAAAAACGAGTTTAATTTGTACGCATCTTCTATTTCAGTGATCATACAGTCCTTTGTGGTACACTTTTCCCTCGCTTTTCATTTAACATTTAACACATTTTTTACATTTTGTATGCATTTTTACTTGCAATGTCGACAGTCGACACAAATCGTAATCTTTAAGTATATGTATAGTATACAATATTCCAGTTTAAATATTTTACTCTATTTTCCATTGTCATGCACACGCGAATATATTAGTAAAATTAGTACAGAGGATTAATACATTCTGTATTTTTTTCAAAAATAAATAAGTTAATACTTCAATGAAAAGTAATTGATAGCAGGAAAAGAATTTTAACTTTATTCTTATCATTTATCATGCATACTCCACACCACACACCACACAAAGGTGTGCATCAATCAGTAGATAAATGTTATTTAAAATGTTATTTATGCAGCATTTATTTAGCATTTGTAAAATGCTATTTATTGTTAGTGAATTTGATTATACAAGTATGTACCAGTACAGATAGATACGCATACATGCGTGTGCGGTATTTGGTGGTAATTATTGCATTATGCACAAATGTTGACTCTCGTTTTAGGAATAAATAGGTGAAACTTTCGCCTCAATTTTTTCAAGTACAAAAAGTGATACTGTATATTGCCCTTTTATTTAATGCGTAATTAAATGGCTTTAAATCCGTTCCTTGTAATATTTTTTACCACTAATTCAAACAAATTTACGAACCTTGTAGTTTGAAAAGAGAAAAGG